>NW_020717304.1:40421-50767 GCF_900518725.1 Notechis scutatus
CTCTCTCTCTCTCTCTCTCTCTCTCTCTCTCTCTCTCTCTCTCGTGGCCAGCTACAATTATCCATAATGCTAAGCCATGTTTCATCATCTTCAGATGTCAGTTTAATGACAAACAAACATAGCTAATTGTAGTTTGTGCAGTAAACTAGCATGGCTTAGCATAACAGCCATCACTCTAAGCCATTTTGTATTTTTCCACATGATGTTTTAATGTGAACTATAGCAGCTAATTATAGTTTATGCACTAAACTAGCATGGCTTAGCTCAACAGTTGTCCATCGTCTAAGCCATGTTGTGTTTTCTCCAGATATTGGTTTAGTGTGAAATACAAAAAACAACTAATTATAGTTCATGCAATAAACTCGTATGACTTAGCCTAAGAATTATCCAATGTGACTAAGCCACAGTGTCTTCTATAGATGTCAGTTTAGTGCAAAGTAGAAACCCAGCTAATTATGGTTTAATGCAGTAAACTAGTATGGCTTTGCCAAACAATAACCATCATGCTAAGCTACTTTGTGTCTTCTCCAAATGTTGGCTTAATGTGAAACAGAAAAAAACATAACTAATTATAGTTTATGCAGGAAACTAGTATGACTTAGCCTAAGAATTATCCAAGAATTATTATCATTCTTTAGATGTCAGTTTAGTGCAAAGTAGAAACCCAGCTAATTATGGTTTAATGCAGTCAACTACATTACGTAGCGTGGCTTGGCACAATTTTTGAAACTGAGTCCCCAACCAGAAGCTGTTCAGGGCCAGTTCAGCTCCCAGCCTGCATTTGACCACCATCAAAACCACTGTACATCCAAATGCCCACAGCTACCCACTGGAGGGTTTATTATTTCCAGCGCTTTAATGTCACAATTGTGTTCCGATGTGGGTTTGCAGGAATGCTCATTTGCCGATGTAAGATTGTCCAGAAAGCCTTTCTCCGAATGGACAGCATGCCAAGGCATCCTACACCAACTGTGCTTGGCTGGGTGCCCATCCAGTATTTTGACCTTTTTTTTTTGCATTTCTTTGTCTTGCTTGAAACGCTACAGCTCAGGGTAGACGGGGATCCCTGGGTGATCAACCAGATTTCCAGGGGGGCGGGGAAGCTTAAAAACAAGGAAAAAATTTCCCCATGTTGTGGCCCACCAGCGGCCAGCAGAGCTGGCAGCAGACTTGGACAGCGACGTTGGGGAGGAACACGGGCCAGTCCTGGAGTCTGGGGAAGGCTCAGACGAGGGCGCTGCGTCGGAGGCAGAGATAGGGCCAAGGCTGTCTGACAGTTATCAGCTGCCTTCAGAGTCGGAGATCAGTGGGGCAGAAGAACAGCTGGAGCCTGTTCCCAGTGTGCCCATGCACAGAGCTGCCAGGAGAAGGGAACACTAAGGAACAAGGATCGACTCGGGAGTAAAGGCTCAGGTGGATGGTGAATGGCCCCTCCCAGGGAGAATAAAAGAGGAACGAAAGGGGAGTGGCGTTTGCAGGAGACAATTAGTTCAATTAATTAAAGTGAAGATCTGATCCTGACTCGTGGCCATGCATGGTCTGCTACAGTGTGGCATCTGGGAGATATCGGCCTGGCAACTCTCCAAGCCTGATAAAGGTCTGTAATGGTGGAATCTCATGAAAGACTGTTTGCCGGGACTTTGCTGGGGAGGAATTCACTGTAAACTAAATAAAAGGGGTTTTTATCAGGATGAAGAGTAGGCTTTGTGCTTTTGGGGAGCCTAGGTCAGAACACCCCAAACTTTGGGAGAAACACCCATGTTGTTGCTGCCGCACTGTCTTACATCAGGGTTGTCCATCTCGGCCACTTTCAGACGTGCGGACTTTTGACTCCCAGAATCCTATGATGGCTGGGGAATTCTGGGAGTTGAAGTCCACAAAGGTTGGACTTGCGGTGTTGTGTGCGTGGCTGCTGATACGAGGTCCTCGGCTTACGACTGCAAGCGAGCCCAACATTGATGTTACTAAGGGTCGTGGTTCGTCAGCAGACCGTGCCGACGGCAGCAGAATCGAGCAGTGGGGAAGAACAGGGACCAGTCCAGGAGTCTGGAGATGGGGCCAGGACCATCTGGGAGTGGGGTGCTGCAGAGCTCCAGAGGCTCTAGAGTCTGGCAGCAGCGAGGCAGAGGAACAAGGGGAGCCTGTTCCCAGTGTGCGTGTGCACAGAGCTGCTAGAAGGCAAGAACAGCTGAGACAAAAGGGGTGACTCGGGAGTAAGTCTGGGAGGTGATTGCCCCTCCCCTGAGGTATAAAGGAGGTGCAAAGGTAGAGAAACCTTTGCAGGAAGCAAGGTCATTCACTCTGTTTGGATTAAACCTTGAAGCTCTGTGTGGACTTTGTACTTCGGTTGATTTTTTTTTACAGTTCATTTGGCACTTTAGTTGTTGGCAGCAATTCAAAGGAGAGAAAGGTGGGTGCTTATCCCGAGGGACTGTTTGGGACTCATTACGGGCTGGGAATGCACATAATTCCCAGCGTTGAAATAAAACAAGAGTTGTTTTAACTAAGCGTGTGCTTAATTACGGTCTCAGGAAGCCTCGGTCAGAACACTAAGTGAGACCTTTCTCAAGGGAGCTTTGGCCTGCTTTATGGCCTTCCTTGCCACCGCTGTTAAGTGAATCAACTGCAGTTCTTAAGTTAGTCACACCGTTGTTAAGAGAATCTGGCTTCCCCATTGACTTCGCTCATCAGAAGTTCGCAAACAGGATCACGTGACCTTGGAATACGGCAACCATTGTAAACATGGACTACAGGGAGTCCTCGACTTATGATGGTTCATTTAGTGACCATTTGAAGGGCAAAAGAGTGACTTACAACCGTTTTTCATGCTTACCACCATTGCAACATCCCCACACGGTCACGCGATTAAAATCCGGATGATTGGCAACTGACTCATATTTATGAGGGTTGCAGTGTTCCTGGGGTCATGTGATCCCCTTTTGCGACCGTCTGACAAGCCAAATCCATGGGGGGGAATCCAGATTCCCTTAACAACCGTGTTACGAATTTAACAAGTGCAGCACTTCACTTATCAATGGTGGCAAGAAAGGTCGTAAAATGGGGCAAAACTCATTTTTAAGAGCCTCGATGTCCCAGTGGTTAGAGTGCAGTACTGCAGGCTACTTCCGCTGCCTGCCGGCTGCCTGCCAATTGGCAGTTCAAATCCCATCAGGCTCAAGGTTGACTCAGCCTTCCGTCCTTCTGAAGTGGGTAAAATGAGGATCCAGATTGTTGGGGGCGATAGGCTGACTCTGTAAACCACTTAGAGAGGGCTTACAGCACTATGAAGCAGTATATAAGTCTAAGTGCTATTGCTATCCTCTCTCTATCATACCTCTATCTCTCTATCACTCTATCATTCTATCATATCTATATCTGTCTATATCATCTATCTTATATCATCTATCTTCTATCATATCTCTATTTGTCTGTCAATCTGATCTATCTATCTATCTATCTATCTATCTATCTATCTATCTATCTATCTATCTATCTATCTATCTATCAATATCATCCATCCAGGGGTGGGTTTCTACCGGTTCTGTCCACCTCTGTAGAACCAGTAGCTCTGAAGAGCAGCAGACATAGAACCGGTTCTATGTCTGCTGATGTTTTTGCCCACCTGCCCACCCGAGTTCTTACCTGATCTTTATTTCCTGATTTTTGAACTTCAGCTGCCGAACGAGGCACAGCTGCAGTTTAAAAAGTGGGAAAAGAGGGCTGTTTCAAAGGCTCTGCACCCAGCATGCTGATGACGATTTACAGCTGCACCCAGCATGCTGATGACGATTTACAGGTGCGCGGCTCCCAGCGTGCAGGGAAGCTCGTAAATCCCGAACCAGTAGTTAACCCTGTCGTATCCCACCCCTGCATCTATCTCTATGTGGTGGTGCAGTGGTTAGAGTGCAGTACTGCAAGCTACTTCTGCTGCCGGCTGCCTGAAATTTGGCAGTTCAAATCCCACCAGACTCAAGCGCTCTCTCTCTCTCTCTCTCTCCCTCCCTCTCTCTCTCCTCTCTCTCTCTCTCTCCTATCTTTCTACCATATCTATATCTGTATGTCTATCTTGTATCTTATCTATATCTTTCTATCTATCCTATCTATCTATCATCTATCTATCTATCTAATCTATCAATATAATTGTCTCTATGTGGTGGCATGTTGCTTAGAATGCAGTACTGCAGGGCTACTTCTGCTGGTTGCTGGCTGCCTTCAATTTGGCAGTTCGAATCTCACCAGGCTCAAGGTTGACTTGTCCTTCCGTCCTTCTGAGGTGGGTAAAATGAGGACCCAGATTGTTGGGGGCCAGAGGCTGACTCTGCAAACCGCTTAGAGAAGGGCTATATAGCACTATGAAGCAGTATAAGTGCTATTGTTTTCCTCTATCCAGGTGTGGCCTACTACCGGTTTGCCCCGGTTTGGGCGAACCAGTAGTTACAGCCACGTTTTGGCCCCGCCCACCTGCCCCTGCCCTATTCTGTCCTTTATTTCCAGGGTTTTCAGCCTACCTGGTTGGCGCGGCGCAGAGGATTTACTCACCAGGACCGCAGCAGAAGGTAAGTTTTAGAGCTGAAAAATCAGCATTTTTCCAATGCTGCGTGGGGGCAAAGTGAGCATTTGGCGCACGTGCACACT
The DNA here is from genome assembly GCF_900518725.1 of Notechis scutatus. The sequence continues at coordinate 45,057 of NW_020717304.1, forward strand.
CACCGAACCGTTTGTTACACTGGTTGAATTGCACCCCTGCCCAGACAGCTCAGAAATGAGCCTCGTCTACATCACAGCTAAGCCAGATCTAGGAAGACGGGAAAACGGAAGCAAACAAACCAGAATAGACTGAAGTGTTGTGGTTGTTGCCAGAGGTATCTGCACAGGGTGATTGCATCAGCCAAGAAAGGGTGCAATTATATACACACAGATTAAAAAAAAAAGCAAAGTAGGAAGAGCCTCCACTGTACTATCCAGGTTTACAATTTGGATTGATTGCTTTTCTTAAACCCACATCCTGCGGGCTTTCCTGGTCGCTGTTGATAGTTTGAGCCTGCCCAAAAATTGAGTGCTTGGATGCACAAAACATCAGTTGCAGAGAAGAGCACTTAGGCACACCCCTTACAGACCTCTTAGGAACGGGGTGAGGTCAATAGTGGATAGTTTGAGGTTAAAGGAGTGGGGGTTTAGAGGGTGTAACAACAGAGTCAGATAGTGGATTCCAGACATTGACCACTCTGTTGCCGAAGTTGTACTTTCTGCAATCAAGTATGGAGCGGTTTACCTTGAGTTTGTATCTGTTGTGTGCTCTTATATTGTTGAGGTTGAAGATGAAGTAGTCATTGATGAGTTGGACATTGTAAGCAGATAATTTTGTGTACTATGCTTAAGTCCAACTGTAGGCGGCATAGTTCAAGGTTGTCCAAGCCAAAAATTTCAAGCCTCATAGTGTAGGGCAGTGGCCCACAACCGTTTTTGTCCCACAGCCTGGTACCGGCATCACAAAATGATCCACGGCCCGGTACCGGCATCAGCACGCACGACCAAGGCAAGGCAAGCCGAGTGACTGGCCAGCCAGTCGTCCCCCGCTTCTCCCCGCCACCTTCAACTCCTCCTTTGTACCTTTGTCGATGGGCTTTTCGGGCTCTTTCTTAATCTCCTCCTAACGCGAGACTCCACCGCCATCAGGACGGCTCTTCGTTCAAAGCCGCCCTCCCCCCTCGACGAAACTAAGGCGCGAGGATTCAGCACCCAAACGCCGCTTTCCAACCGACGGCCGACAAGCTCACCCGGAAGCACTTTCTCAAGCGCCGTCGAAACAAGATGGCGGCGCCCACTTCTTTGCAGCCCGGTAAAAAATGCTCCACGGACCGGTCCTGGTCCGGGGCCCGGTGGTTGGGGACCCCTGGTGTAGGGTATTCTGTTGCGAGCAGAGGAGTGGAGGACTCTTCCAGTGAAATACTTCTGGACTCGCTCGATTGTATCAATTAATGATATACAGTGCAGATTCCAGACAGATGAGCTGTATTCGAGTATTGGTCTAGCAAAGGTTTTGTATACCCTAGTTAGCAATTCAATATCTCCAGAGGAGAAGCTTCGTAAGATTAGATTTACAACTCTTAATGCCTTTTTGGCAATGCTGTTACAGTGAGCTCTGGCACATTAGATATGAGTACTCCGAGGTTGACAGAGTGAGGGTCGTCAACGAAATCATATCCACTTAGCTTGTATTTGGTGCACTGATATATTTTTTTTAAACCAATGTGTAGGACAGAGCATCTAGACCTGTGATGGCGAACCTATGGCATGCGTGTCACAGGTGGCACGCAGGGCCATTTGTGCCAGCATGCGAGCTGCAGGCAAACTTACCTCACTGGGCATGCGTGCTCCTCAGAGCTGATTTTCGGCCAGTTTGAGGCCCTTTTCGGCCTCCCAAAGACTTGAAGAAGGCTTCTGCAGGTCTTGCAGGCCGAAAATTAGCCCTGTTTTGTCACTTCCTGTTTTTTTCCAAAAAAACAGGAAGTGACGAAACAGGCCTCATTTTCGGCCAACAAGGCCTGCAGAGGCCTAGTGCAGGTAAGGGGGCGGCCGGGGGTGGTGGTGTAGATGGATGGGGATTGCGTGCGCATGCGTAGGGCCTTCTGGATGCTGGCACAGGATCGTGAGCGTGCAAGTGTGCGCACCATTTTTTGGCACAGGAGCCCAAAAAGGTAAGCCACCACTGATCTAGACTGAATGTGGACTCCGAGTAAAATCGGCCAGTTCCACAAAAAAAAGACGCTCCCAGATTCCTCCTGCTTTTGCTTTCGCGCTCTGGGCAAACGTAGGATTTGGTTTTGCCATCTGCAGAGACCATTCCAGATTAGAGGGCTCTCCAACTACAGAGATTAAATCCTAAGGGCTGACTTGCATTCTTTCTCCCCTGCTCCTCCTTCTCTTCCAGCGTGTGGGTGGGTACGAGATCGGGCATTCTTTCTCTTGGCATTAAGTTTGCACTTCAACAACCAATAAGCTTAATAGCCCGGAGCGGGCAGGGTTGTAACTGTTTAAACAACTACACAAAAACCAGGCCATCTGCCCTTCGCACTAATTTCTGTAAAGAATAATAAAAAGAGAGAGAAAACATTCACCAAACAAGCTCCCTGCCAGCTTTTCAAAGAACTGAAGTCATCCCAGAGAGGAAAAAATATACATTTCTTTTTGGGCGGCACTTTCCCCAGGATTTTCGGTTTTACCAAATTGGGACAAAAACCTTTGGGAGGGTTGTGCCAAGATCTTCATGTCTGTTTAGGGGGTGGGTGGGAGGCGATTTATTTACCCAGAAGAGCTAACAAGTGAGCTCATAAACGCTTACATTTCAAAACATCGCCTACATAAATGAGTGATGGCAACCCTTTTCGTTGTGGTGTGCTGAAAGTGCGTGCAGGGGCACCCACATTAAAATGGGGGGCCCCCTGTGCATGCATGCACAACACCTCCGCTCCCTTACCTGTACTGCACAGGTGCGCACCTCCCAGCTGATTTTTGGCCCATTCGAGGCTATTTTCACCCTCCTGGAGGCTCGAAGGAAACCTCTGGAATTCGGGAGGCTGAAAACGGCCCATTTTGGCACTTCGACAAGTCAATTCATTGCACTCAGCTTAACCATGGCTTACTGGACAATAAACACAGATTAATCTACAGCCCAGGGAGCCCATGTTGGAGACCCCCCCTCCCAACCCATTTTTGCAGCTTCCCCAGTCTGCAAAAAATGTATTAGCGATAAATAAAAAATTGAAATGTATGTCCCAAAGGTGTTTTTTTTTTTTTTCAAGAGGCAACTGGATTTTTTTTTTCTCCTCCGAGAAACTTCTTCAGCTCCGACTGGATGGTGGGAGAACGGAAGGATTTATACTCCTTGCAGATAGCTGGTCCTTTGCATTTTTGGGGGAGAGTCTTCGAGGCCAGCTGGAGGTTTAATCTGTGTCCTCAGGGTTACCTGAGTGGTGCAAATGGGCGTGGAGTTGTCTTGGAACTGCTGAAAGGGCAGATGGGGAAACAAAATTGTTTCATTCCTCCAAGTGGTCTCAACAACCCTCTAAAAGGATGCAAATGATCCGCTGTCTGCAAGGAGTATAAATCCTTCCGTTCCCTGACCATCTGGTCAGAGTGGAAGAAGCTTCTTGGATGAGAAGTAAAAACATCTTCTAAAGACAAAACCAGAAAGTCCAGTTGCCTCTTTGAAAAAAACCCGCATGGGCTTTGATCCGTTCAGAACCGGGCCGGGGAAGCGGTGGGGCAAGATGCATGCGACCACGGAGCTCCAATTGTGCAAGGGGGCAGCTGCGTTTACCTGCCGCTCACACGAATGGAGTTGCACACTAGTGCTCACACACGCACACGGAGCCATTCCCTCCCCCCGTCCCTTACTGGTCCCACAAAGCTGGCGAATGGTGCATTCAAAGTGTCCCCCTGAAAGGGGATCGAAATATTGACATAAAGGGTGGCACACAAATCTGTTTGATTACGTTGCCTGTTTTGAAATGAACATTTCGGCTCATCTACTATGAGGAACAGAAATCACACATTATAGGACTGATGGAGAACCTATGGCACGCGTGCCAGAGGTGGCACACAAAACCCTCTCAGTGGACATGCACACCATCACCAGATGCTCTTCTGGTTTCTGGCACACACCTGCACTCCAGACAGCTGGTTTTTGTGGGCGCCAGAGTGCTGGAAAACAGCCCAAAAAATGGTCTGAAAATGCCCCAAAACAGGTTGTTTTCCAGATTGTTTTCAGGGCATTTTGGGGGCCATTTCATGCTGTTTTTCATGCCAAAAATGGCTTGAAAATAGCCACAAATCAGCCCGGAAAATGCCCCCAAAACAGGTTGTTTTCCAGGCTGTTTTCAGACCTGTTTTGGGGCCATTTCAGGCTGTTTTTTGGTGCCAAAAATGGCCTGAAAATGGCCCCGAAATCGGCCTCAAAAATGGCCAAAAACAGGCTGTTTTCAGGCCAAACACAGCCTGAAAACAGCCTGAAAAATGGTCCCCAAAACAGCCAAAATACAGGCATGCATGCACCAGCCAGTTGGTCTTCGGTTTTCCGGTGCTCTGGGCACTCGGTGGCAAAAAGGTTCGCCATCCCTGATATTGGTCGTTCCCCCAACTTACGACTGTTCGTTTAATGCTCTCTGGCTATCAGTCCTGAGGGCGGCTACAGGTAGACCTCAACTTACCACAGTTTGTTTAATAACCGTTCGAAGTGACAACGGCACTGAAAAAAGGGACGTACGATCCATTTTCACACTTCTGACCGTTGCCGCATGATCCAAATTGAGCTGCTTGGCCACCGACTCATATTTACGATGTCCGTAGTGCCCCGGGGGTGTGTGTGTGTGTCACGTGATCCCCTTTGGCAACCTTCTGACCATCCAGATTCACTCAACAACCTTGACACTAACTTAACGACGACAGTCAGGGATGGGCTGCTAGCGATTTGCTCCGGTTTGGGCGAACTGGTACCAAACCGGTAGCTAATTTTAAGGCTGGTTCAGTGAACTGGCAAATCCCACCCCTGGCTGGCCACACCCACCCCACCCCGCCCAGGAGTCCCCATCTGGCCCGTTTTGGATCCCAGGTAAGTACAGGGCCTGCATGGAGGCTTGGGGAGGGTGAAAAATGGGCCTCCCTGAGGCTCTAAAGGGCCAGAAATGGGCCCGTTTCCGGCCTCAGAGCGCCTCCGGAGTCCAGGGAGGGTGAAAATGACCCCCATACTGGCCGTGGTGCAGGATGCTGACTAGGCCATGCCCACCCGAGCCAGGTCCACCCAGCAACTGGACAGAGAACCCCTTGCTACAATTTTGGAAGTCCACCCCTGACGGCAGTGATTCGCATAACCACGGCAGCCAGAAAGGTCATAAGATAGGGCTCAATTGTGGCCGTTAAGTTGAAGACTGCCCCTATCTGCCTTTTTGTGGATTTTCGTTCCCTCAACCATGCTTTATTAGGGGAAAAGGAAAAAAAAAATCACAACACAAGTGTTTCGCCCTGGTCTCCAAGGCAAACTTTGGAAGGCAAAGCTGCGGAAGGCAAAGTCGAAACGCAGCAGAGGTCTCCTCGTTCACCGTCAAGGTGGTTACGATCGTATTGTCGACATTGCAAACGCCCCGCTGTGCTCCCAACTTCACACTGGCATGTGTTAAGTTTGTTGAGGATGGCCTTTGGCACTCTGCCAACGGGCTGAAATCCAAAGCTTTTTTTAAAAATTAACAACTTCCCATCTTAAAGCATGCTGGCTGGGGAATTCTGGGAGTTAGTCCATATATGGTGGCTGGGGAATTCTGGGAATTGAAGTCCAACCGGAACAATTAGAACAATTAACTAGTGGAACAACTTGTCTCCAGAAGTTGTGAATGCTCCAACACTGGAAGTTTTTAAGAAGAGAT
>NW_020717304.1:97727-111625 GCF_900518725.1 Notechis scutatus
AATAGAATAGAATAGAATAGAATAGAATAGAATAGAATAGAATAGAATAGAATAGATGGAATTAGAATAGAATGTTGGAATGAAGAATAGAATAGAATAGAATATATTGAAATAGAATAGAATAGAATATATTGAAATTAGAATAGAATAGAATAGAATAGAATTAGAATTGAGTAGAATTAGAATAGAATATTGGAATAAAGAATAGAATAGAATGGAACGGAACGGAACGGAATGGGACAGAATAGAATAGCAGAATTGGGAGGGACCTTGGAGGTCTTCTAGTCCAACCCCTGCTCAGGCAGGAAACCCTATACCATTTCTAACAAATTGTTGCCCAATCTCTTCTTTGAAACTTCTAGTGCTGACATCCAATAAAGAGGATTAGGGGACCGGAGGCCCAAACACATGAAGAACGGTAGCAGGAATTGGGTGTGTCTGGTCTTGTGAAAAGAAGGACTGGGGGGGACATGATAGCCATCTTCCAATATCTCAGAGGCTGCCCCAAAGAAGAGGGGGATCAAATTATCCTCCAAAGCACCTAAAGGCAGGACAAGAAGCAACGGATGGAAACTCATCAGGGAGAGAAGCAACCTGGAATTCAGGAGGAACCTCCTAGCAGTGAGGACAATTAACCAGTGGAACTGCTTGCCACCAGAAGTTGCGGATGCTCCATCACTGGAGGCTTTTAAGAAGAGACTGGACACCCATTTGTCTGAAATGGCCCAGAGGTTCCTGCTTGAGCATAGGGGCTGGACTAGAAGACCTCCAAGGTCCCTTCCAGCTGTTATTCTCTCTTCTGCCCTTAGAATCATGAGTCACAATTCTTCATTTACAAAGCAAGACCTTCCAGTTTGCATTCTACCTGAGCTGCCTATATATAACCCATCATCCTCTCCCCAAATAAAGAAAGGGGAAAATTTAAGCCCCCCCTCCTCTCTTGGGGTGCTGGCATGTGTAAAACAAAATATTATATAATAGAAGCCCCTTCCCAAAACCCTTTTATATTCCATATTAAGGAAATTGGATGCCGTTTCCCCTCCTCGGATAAACACCTCATTCAGTCTGTGGCGCAAGGCAGTCCTCGACTTACGGTGGGTGGCTTAGCAACGGTTCAAAGTGTCAACGCACTTTTCCTGATGTATAGGTAGTCCTCGTTTTATGAACATCATGATTTATGGCTGTCATTGGCAGTAATTGACTAATTTTACGGTCGTGATTCAAGGATGACAGTATCTGTATTCATTTAGCCGTTCCTTTAAATCAGCTACGTTGATCAACTGATCATCTTCTAAACTGAAGACGATATAAGCCAGTGCTCTATCATGCAGCTTCTGATCTGCGGCATTCAATGGTGCCTGGAGTGGATTTTTGACAATATTCCAAAGCTCTTTAGCTTTCAGGTGTTGAAAGTCTTGGAAAATGCCTTTCTTCTGAGGATTCGATTTTCCTGCTGGGAGAGCTCCGGTGCAAGGATACAGACAACTGCTTGAAAGCTGGATCTTTTTATTTTTCAGGAAGGCGAGAGATAGCAAGAAGTCTGTGTTCCTGGGGCTAGCTAGCTTTGTATAATAAGCCCCTGATTTTTATACTTTTTTTTCTCCTTTTGTGTGTGAGTGCTTGTGTTTGTATTTCTTAATGTTTTAAATCCTGTCAGGGTTTGTCTTCATTTCCGCCGGAGGGTAAACTCCGCGGGGTGGTTTGATTGGATTATCAGTTTCGTTTCATCCTAATGTTTTCTTATGTTTGTTTTGTGGCAATCTCCTGTCTGTCTCCTTTGCAATATATTTTGTGTCTTTTGTCTGTTTGTTTTGCTGATTTGGAAGGGTTTTCTTTTCTTGTTTCCCTAGTTTTCTTAATTATTTGGGCTTTTGTCTAAGGGGCTTCTTTAATACCTTTTATTTGATTCCTTTTCCTATGCAAGTTTGTTTTATGGCTGGCTTGATATTCCCTTTGGGCTTTTCTGCTTGGGTGACACCACTGTCCTCGTGAAGTTTCCTTTCCACACAGGAAACATTTCATCTCTGCAGCCCAAATAATATAGTTCTTCTGACCCAAACGGGGTAGAGAGCTCTCTTTAAATTTTTTCAGCCATCCTGCAAAGCCTCTTGCCTTGTTTCTTACTTTTAAAACAGGCAGTCTCTCAGCTTTAATTACAATTCAATTTAATTTCAATTCTTTTTCTGGCCTTCTGGGCTGGCTGGGCCCATAACCTGTTCAGAGTATTGCAACATAAATTCAGCACCAGAAAAGTAAACACAGGTGACTGAGGCTTCATTTAAACTTCTTTATAAACACGTAAAGTCAATTTTACAATACCAGTTGTAGATTTCTCCGACATGGAGCCAACTCAAACAGAAACATGTTGCAAGTAAGTTCAGTAGCAACTTCCGCAGCTCAGAAACAGACTTCAGTTTCACTTTAGTTCAGCAGGCAAGCAGAGGAAAGAAGCAGTTTCATTTTCAATAGACAGACTCGGAGCTCAACATAGCTTCAGAGCTGCAGAGCTTAATATAGAGCTACCTCTAGTTTCACTTTCCAAACAGTCCTCATTGGCTGATCTTGTTACCATGCTCTATTCCAGTTCACAGTGACTTGGTAAAGCAATCTGCACATGTGCAGAGGTTCACTATATTCCAGGCCTGACATTCTTCCAGAATAACAGAGTGGCTACTAAAAAAAACGAATGAAGGATGACTGAGTATCATGCACTCTGCACATGTGCAGAGGAACCCTCTCTTTGGAAAGAACATATCCCAGACCAATGATACACACTCTAGTCCCTTAACTAAAAAGGAGGGTTTCATTCTGCTGTTAAAAAAAATAAATAAAGGCCTGTTAATTAACTTTATTTCTGTTTTTCCTTTCGTTCCTGCTGCCAAACAGCTGATATGATTACCATCAAGTTTGTTTTATGTAAGTTGGCTTCCAAGCTGCTGTATTTAGTTGGAAGTATAATTTGTGGGTGCAGAAACACCCAGAAGTTACACGCTGGGTAGGTTTTTCCTCTGAAGGGATGTTATATAAACGGTTTTAAAACATTACATAATATATAAATACACAATTCCTGCCTTTTTCCTCCAGGTGCTTCATAAAGCTTGATAAAGCTTTAGCAAAAGACCACACTGAGAACACCACCTCCAGTTTTGGTCACAGTGTTATCAAAAAAGATGTTGAGGGTCTGCAAAGAGTGCGGAGAAGAGCAAGAAAGATGATTAGGGGACTGGAGGCTAAAACATATGAACGACGGTTGCAGAAACTGGATATGTCTAGTCTAGAGAAAAGAAAGAGAGCCGGAAGGGACCCTGGAGGTCTTCTAGTCCAACCCCTGCTCAAGCAGGAGACCCTATACCATTTCAGACAAATGGCTGCCTAGTCTCTTCTTAAAAACCTCCAGTGATGAAGTACCCACAACTCCTGGTGGCAAGCAGTTCCACTGGATAATTGTCCTCACTGTTAGAAAGTTTCACCCTAATTCCAAGTTGCTTCTCTCCTTGATCAGTTTCTACCTGTTGTTCCTTGTCTTGACTTCTGGTACTTTGGAAAATAAATTGTCCCCCCTCTCCTTTGTGGCAGCCCATCAAATATTGGAAGACTGCTATCCTGTCTTCCCTAATTCCTTCTTTTCTCTAGATTAGCCATACCCAAATCCTGCAATTGTCCTTCGTGTGTTTTATATTAGGGGGGTGACATAATAGGACTCTACCAATATTGGAGGGGCTGCCCCAGAGAAGAGAGGGTCAAGCTATTCTCCAAAGCACCCGAAGCGATGGATGGAGAAGGGGGTTGGACTAGACGACCTCTGAGGTCCCTTCCAACTGCGTTATTCTACGTTCATAATCAAGGAGAGAAGCAACCTCGCACTAAGGAAGACATTTCCGAACAGGGAGGACAATTAACCAGTGGAACTGCTCGCCACCAGAAATTGTGGGTGCCTCCATCACTGGAGGTTTTGGAGAAGAGACTTGTCTGAAAATGGTATGGGGTCTCCTGCCTGAGCAGGGGGTTAGACTAGAAGACCTCCAAGGTCCCTTCCAACTCTGTTATTCTCTTATCATCCTTCATCAGCTCACCTGGTGATCCACTGTTTCTTCAGCTTCTTTGCAGAGATAGCATTTGCTGTGTGTTGCTGTTTTACACCCCCGCCCCAATTCTGGCTTTCTATGCATTTGTCAACTTTTTTTTTGTCAACTGCTTACAAGATAATAGATATAAGTAAAAACATAGTTATGAATACATGGATACATATAAGAAAAATAAAAGAAACAATAGGACAGGGACGGTAGGCACGTTGGTGCGCTTATGCAGGCCCCCTACAGACTCTCAGGAAAGGGGTGAGGTCAATAGTAGACAGTCTAAGGTTAAAGTTTTTGGGGTTTGGGGAAGAAACCACAGAGTCAGGTAGAGTATTCCAGGCATTGGCCACTCTGTTGCTGAAGTCGTATTTCCTGCAATCAAGTTTGGTGCGGTTAACCTTGAATTTGTATCTATTGTTTGCTCTTGTGTTGTTATGGTTGAAGCTGAAGTATTCATTGACAGGTAGGACATTGCAATGTATGACTTTATATACTATACTTAGATCGGACCGAAGGCGGCGTAGTTCTAGATTTTCTAGGTCTGGAATTTCGAGTCTGGTGGCATAAGGTATTCTGCAACGAGTAGAGGAGTGGAGAACTCTTCTTGTGGAAATATTTCTGGACTTTCTCAACTGTGCTAATATCAGATACGTAATGTGGGTTCCAGACTGATGAGCTGTATTCAAGTATTGGTCTAGCAAATGTTTTGTATGCTCTAGTTAGTAGTGTGATATTACCAGAGAAAAAGATTATGTAAGATTAGGTTAACAACTCTTAACACCTTTTTGGCTATGCAGTTACAGTGGGCTCTAGCACTTAGATCATTAGAGATGAGTATTCCAAGGTCCTTGACAGAGTTTGGATCATCAACAAGATCTTGACTATTCAGCTTGCATTTTATTTTCTGATTTTTTTTTTGCCAATATGTAGGACAGAGCATTTATTTGTTGAGATTTGAAGTTGCCATTTGTTTGACCATTCTGATACACAGTCAAGGTCTTTTTGAAGGGTAGCAGTATTGTCTGTGGTATTGAACAGCTTTACATCATCAGCGAAAAGAACGCAGTTGCTCTTAATATGATCACAGAGGTCATTTATGTAGAGTATGAAGAGAGTTGGTCCTAGAACGCTGCCTTGGGGGACACCACTGTTGACAGGTACAGGATTTGATAGGACGCTCCCAATTTTGACCATTTGTTGTCTGTTTGACAGAATAACTTTATTATTCTGTTTAGGGCTTGATTTTGTGTGCAGCGAGAATTAGTCTCTCTCTGCCTGTTTTTTTTTCTTCTCCCCCCAACTTTCCTGCTCTTAGCCATTGCTGGATCTTGTTATTATCTGTTTTCTTCTGCCAATTTATTTTTGTAGCGCGCTGGCTATGTCGTCTTTTGCCTTGCCACATCTCGTTCTTTTTTTTTCTTTTTTTCTTCCCTTTGGTCTTTTTCTTGTGAGCTTTTTCTTATTCTTCTTTTTCTTTTTCTCTCCAGTAATCAGTGGCACACAGGCAGTCCTCAGCTTACGACCACGTGACCATGGGAATGCTGCCAGGGTTGTAGTAAGCCTTGCAAAATGGTCACAAGTCACTTCTTTTCAGTGTAACTTTCTTTTCAGTGGTGTTGTAACTCTGAATGATTATTAAATGAACTGCTGTAGCAACAGCAATAGCAAAGACTTACATACCACTTTACTGCTTTCACAGCCCTCTATGTAAGCGGTTTATAGAGTCAGACTATGGCCCCCAACAGTCGTAGTCCTCATTTTACCCACCTTGGAAGGACGGAAGGCTGAGTCAATCTTGAGCCAGTCAGGATCAAACTGCTGGCAGTGGGCAGAATTAGTCTGCAATGCTGCATTCCAACCACTGCGCCACTACAGCCCTTTCTTTCTTTCTTTCTTTCTTTCTTTCTTTCTTTCTTTCTTTCTTTCTTTCTTTCTTTCTTTCTTTCTTCTTTCTTTCTTTCTTTCTTTCTTTCTTTCTTTCTTTCTTTCTTTCTTTCTTTCTTTCCTTCCTTCCTTCCTTCCTTCCCCCCTTCCTCCTTCTCTCCCTTCCTTCGCACTTTGCAATAGCATTTAGACTTATATACCACTTCACAGTGCCTCCCAGCCCCTCTCTAAGTGGTTTACAGGGTCACCCTCTTGCTCCCCAACAATCTGGGTCCACATTTTACTGACCTTGGAAGGACGGAAGGCTGAGTCAACCTTGAACTGGTCAGGATCGAACTGCTGGCAGTGGGCAGAGTCAACCTGCAATGCTGCATTCTAACCACTGCACCACCACAGCCCTTCCCTTCCCTTCCCTTCCCTTTCCTTCCTTCCTTCCTTCCTTCCTTCCTTCCTTCCTTCCTTCCTTCCCTCCCCCCCTCCCTCCCTGAAAATGAAATAAAATAACATTTATTTATTTATTTATTGAATTTATATTGCCGCCTATTTGCCCCTGGCGACTCGAAGTGGCTTACAGAATGTAAAACCATATTTAAAATAAAAAACAATAAAAACTAATAAAAAGGATCTAGTAAATTAATAAAGTACAATAGAACAAAATAATAATATTAACTTTAAAAAATGAAACAGGATAGGATAGGATAAGACGAGTTTAAGATGAGAAGAGAAGAGAGAATAGAATATACTAAAATATACTAGAATATACAAAGCACCAGAAGGCATGACAAGAACCAATGGATGGAAACTAATCAAGGGGACAAGCAACCTGGAATGAAGTAGAAATTTCCTGACCGTGAAGGCAATTGCCAGTGGAACAGCTTGCCACCAGAAGTTGAGAGTGCCCCAACACTGGAAGTTTTCAAGAAGAGATTGGATAACCATTGGTCTGAAGTGGTGTAGGATTTCCTGCCTAGGAAGGGGGTTGGACTAGAAGACCTCCAAGGTCCCTTCCAACTCTGATTCTATTCTATTATGTAATTCTCTTCTCTTCTCTAGTCTCTTCTATTCTATAATTCTATTCTATTCTATTTTATTCTGTAATTCTGTTATATTTTATTCTATTCCGTAATTCTATTCTATTGTATTCTATTCTGTTGTATTATATTGTATTCTGTTATATTCTTAATTCTTTTATATTCTGTAATCCTCTTCTCTTCCATATTCTCTTCTCTTCTATAATTCTCTTCTCTTCTCTTCTATTGGATTCTATTCTATTCTGTAATTCTATTCCATTCTGTAAGTCTATTGTATTGTATTGCATTGCATTGCATTGCATTGCATTCTCTTCTCTTCTCTTCTCTTCTGTAATTCTGTTATATTTTATTCTATTCTATTCTGTAATTCTATTCCATTCTGTAAGTCTATTGCATTGCATTGCATTGCATTGCATTGCATTGCATTCTATTCTATTCTATTCTATTCTATTCTATTCTATTCTATTCTATTCCAGAGAAGAGCAAACGGGCCTCTCCTCTCCTTTCCCTTCCCGGGGCTCCCCATCTTCTCCGCCCCCCTCCCTCTCCGCCTTCCGACCCCCCCCCCCCCATTTGCAGAGGCGAGGCGATGGATGGATCTAGGTCAGCTTTCAAGTCTCGGGCCGCCCGGCGCGCCTTTGAACCTCGCCGCTTCTCCTCTCCGACGCTCCCCGCCCTTCTCCTTCTTCCCGCTGCCCCGCGGGCTCCGTGGAGCTGCCAGCCGCACCCCAATTAGCCGGCCTGGCAAGAAGCGCCCCCCCCCGCCTCCTCCCCCCCCCGGCCTGGGGAAGGGCTTTGAAGCCGGGCTAATTGGGGGGGGGGCTGCTTTAAGCCTCCCCCTCCTCTTCAGTTGAAGGAGGAGGAGGAGGAGGAAGAGGGTTGCTGGGCAACTGGCTTCTCTCTCTCTCTCTCTCTCTCTCTCTCTCACACACACACACAGAATTTGGAGTGTGCAATTCTGTTTTGATTAGGGCTGGGAAATGGGGGGAAGGAAGGGGGAGATAGGCCCCCGATTCAGCAGACCCCATTCCCTTTCTCTGCCCTGCCCAAGTCTCCCTGTGATGGGGTCCCCAACTCCCATCATCCTCTGCCCTCTGTTCCCAAGTCTGATCATCCTCCGCTGTTCCACTTCCTCCTCTGTCCCTTGTCTCGCAGCCGCATCCTCCTCTGCCCCCTGCCCACCAACTCCCAGCATCCTCTGCACTCTGCCCCAAGCCCCATCGTCCTCGGCCCCCTGTCCCCCAACCCCCATCATCCTCGGCCCCCTGTCTCCAACCTCCATCATCCTCGGCCCCCTATCCTCCAATTCCCATCATCCTCAGCTCCCTGTCCCCCAATTCCCATCATCCTCAGTTCTCTGCCCCCCATCATCCTCAGCCCCCTGTCCCCCAACTCCCATCATCCTCACCCCCTGCCCCCCAACCCCCATCATCCTCTGTCCCCCTCTCTCCAACTTCCATCATCCTCGGCCCTGTCCCCCAATTCCCATCATCCTCAGTTCCCTGCCCCCCATCATCCTCGGCCCCCTGTCCCCCAACTCCCATCATCCTCTGCCCGAATCCCCATCATTCTGGGGGCCCTGGGCCCCAACTCCCATCAGTCTCTTTCCCCTGCACAAAAAAAAAGATGGGATTAAACAATAACAACAAAGGTGATTAAAGGCTGGAGACTAAAACATAGTTGCAGGATTTGGGTTTGGCTAATCTAGAGAAAAGAAGAATTAGGGGGGACAGGATAGCAGCCTCCCAACCTTTGAGGGGCTGCCCCAAAGAAGAGGGAGTCAAGCACCAGAAGACAGGATGAGAAGCAACGGATGGAAACTCACCAAGGAGAGAAGCAACTTAGAACTAAGGAGGAATTTCCTGACAGGGAGGACCATGAACCAGTGGAACTGTTTGCCACCAGAAGTTGTGGGTGCTTCATCATTGGAGGTTTTGAAGAGGAGACTGGGCAGCCATTCGTCTGGAATGGCATAGGGTTTCCTAATTGAGCAAGGGGGGGGGTTGGACTAGATGACCTCCGAGGTCCCTTCCCACTCAGTCATTCTGCATTCTGTAAACCCAGCGGTTCGTTAAACAAACGATCAGGATACCCGATTCGGGCGCAATTGGCCAGAAACTCAAAACAAAATTCCAATTTCCAGTTTTAAAAAAAAGTAGTCATAAGTCATAAGTCACAACCATGTGACAATGAAAACATCCATAAATGTGAATCGGTCACAATTCGAGGACTTCCTGTAATTTAGATTTGTATTGCAGTTGTCTTTCGGTTTGAATTGATTTTATGACGGTTCACCCTCCAGAGTCACTGATTTGAGCTGGGTGGCATTACAATAATAACAACAACAAAAATAATAACAACAATAAAAACAATAATAACAACAACAAAAATAATAACAACAACAATAATAATAATAATAATAATAATAATAATAATAATAATAATAATAACAACAATAAAAATAATAATAATAATAACAATAACAACAACAATACTAAAAGTAACAATAACAACAATAACAATAACAATAATAATAACAAAAATAATAATAACAAAAATAAAAATAATGATGGTGATGATGATAATAATAAAAATAACAAAAATAATAAAAATAATAAAAACAATAAAAATAATAAAAATAAGAATAAGGAAGAATTATTTGTAGGATAGTTATATAAAATAAATAGGAAGATGTGCAAGCCTGTCTCCCTTTTGCCCTACTGCAGAAATCTTAAGCAAACGCATCAGATGCCATTCAGGGTCGTCTTACATTCAACCAACCAATGTGTATCTGCTATTGTTCTGAGTTCTTTGCATTCCCTACCATAGTCCTCGACTTAATGACCAGAATTAGGACAAGCATTCATTGCTAAGCCCATCGGTTGTTAAGTGAACCTATCGTTTGTTGTTGGGGGGATGGGGTTGTTTGGAAATACATGGTGTGTTTTTGACAAAAACATAATAAATTCCAGTTATATGCCGGTGGGATGCTGCAAACGGCCATAAATGTGATTGCCAAGCTCCCGAAATGCAGCCAGGTGTGGGACTCTACAGGTTTACACCTATTCGCTAGAACCGGTTGTTAACATTCTAAGCAGTTCGGAGAACCGGTTGTTAGAAGAAATTTTTACTGGCCTAATCCTGTAAGGAAGGCAGGAAGGAAACATTCTGGTGTTGCTTACAGAAACTGCTTCTCCGTTAACCCTTATTATGTTCTTGGCAGGACGAGACTTCCTGTCTCTGGAACGTCTCTGGAGTTTTTTTCCCCTCCTTTGCTGGTACTTTGCTTGGGTGGAGTGACCGTTCAAAATTACAATGGCACTGAAAAAAATGACTTATGACCCTTTTTCACACTTACGACTGTTGCAGCATCCCCACAATCACGAGAGGCCAGGCGAGGAGATGCGTGCCTTGATGTGAGTGATGTTGAGTTGGCTATGCCCAGCCAGTCACATGACCACCAAGCCACGCCCACCAACTAAGCCACGCCCACAGAACCGGTTGTTAAAATAATTGAATCCCACCCCTATATATGACTACTCTGCAGGAGAGGGGGCGTCATAACTTCAGAACCGGGTTGGTTGTATCTTTTTTGGGGAGGGGGGCGTTTCAGCTGCCCCCTTATGCTTCCTTGTGCTTTACTATGGTGATAGGCTGCCATGAATGGGGGGAAGAGAGGAGGAGAAGGAAATGTTTGGGGAAGCGGAAGTAAAGACTGCATCTTCTCGAGATGCTGCCTCATTGTCACCCAGATGGAAGAAGGAGGGAGCTGCGTACTAAACTATGCTTGGATTGGCCCTGGGATGATATGATGACCCAAAGGGGCGTGGCACAAAGGCAACACAGTCAGATAATCATTGGGGGTCCCTTTATTAGCTCCAACTCTGCCCCCAATGTCCTGGTTACCTTCTGGGCTGGAGAAAAACTCTCCCAGGAACAGCCTTTGGCTGCAGGGAATCAAATCCAAAACATGGTGATTAAAAAAAGCATAACTTTAAGTCCAATCAAGGCAAGATGAGGTAATTAGTCCGGCAGGGAAGGAGAAGGAATTCCAGACATGAAGGAATGGCAGTAAATCAACATGGTTGGGAAGACGCCAGGAACACAGATAAGCAACGTCAACACAAGATAAACTCATGTTTGTTCTCAGCAGACGCAGCACTCAGCTTGCATCTCTTTTAAACTCTCTTTCCAAGTGTGGCTAATGAAGGGAATCAGGGCCCTTTCCTCCCCCATAAGCCATGCAACCCCCGTTGCTCTCTTCTCTGTTCTTCCCTGCGTGCCCTAGGATAAAGAGGGGTGGGTGGTCCTGGGTCTTCCTCTGAACTCCCTCTTCCTTGTTCTACCTCTCCCCTGCTCTGCCCAGTCGGACTTTGCCCTTCCCCAGTTTCCTCCACAGCGAATGGAGCCACACTCCTACTCTCTGTCAGCTGTTCGTCTTCCTCCTCGGATTCCGACTCCGACAGTGGCATAACAGGTGGGATTTTACTGGTTCAGACTGGTTCGGGTGAACCGGTAGTTCCACTGAGCATTTGGCTGCAGTAGAAGGCTGAAAATGGGATTTTTAAAACACGGAGTGCCTGCGCGTGCACTCACTGAACCGGTTGTTACACTGGTTGAAATGCACCACTGGATTGGCCATTAGGAAAACGGCTTTCTTGAACCTGATTGGTTGCACGTGGTAGGCAATGAGAAACAGTGAAGTGTGAGGGAAGTAGAATTTAAGGATTTGGGTGCGTGATTTTCAGTTCTGGCTTTGCGCTACTGCAAAGTACACTTGATCTCTAACAAAACTACAGGTAGTCCTTGTCTTATAACAGTTCGCTTAGTGACCGTCCAAAGTCACAACCATCGGGGTTCCTGATGGAGGCCATTTTGAGACTTCAGCGCCGACAACAACTCTGAAAAAGTACAACTTATGACTGCAGTGGAGCCCCAAATTTTCTATCGCTGCATGAGTCATTGGTTAAATGAATTTTGCTTCATTTTACAACCGTTCTTGCCGCATTGGTGAATCACAGCAGTTTCTCAATTAGTCACATGGTTCTTAAGTGAATCCGGCTTCCCTGTTACTTTTGCTAGTTGGAAGGTGGCAACAGGGGTGTTGAGGTAATTCCCCTAAGAAGGGGATCATGTGACCCTGGGACACTGCAACCATCATAGATACGAGTCAGTTGCCAGGCATCTGAATTTTGAACCCATGATCCTGTTGCAACGGTGTGAAACACAATCACAAGTCACTTTTTCCCCCCCAGCGCCGTTGTAACTTCGAACGATCACTAAATAAACGGTCATTAAATGGAGGAGTACAATATCTTCATTAAAGACTTAGATGAGGGAATAGAAGGGGAACTTACCAAATTTGCAGATGATACTAAGCTGGCAAGAATAGCCAACACCCAAGAAGATCAACTCAAGATCCAGATGGATCTTGACAGACTCGAACACTGGGCCGTATTTAACAAAATGAAATTCAAGGTGGAGAAAAGTAAAAGTCCTACACTTAGGCAAGAAAAACCCAAAGGACACATATAGACTGGGTGAAACCAGGCTCAATAGCAGGAACTGCGAGAGGGATCTTGGAGTCTTAGTGGACAACCAGCTCAATAGGAGCCAGCCGTGTGTAGCATCAGCCAAAAAGGCCAATGCAATCCTAAGGTGCATTAACAGAGGGATACAATCAAGATCAAGGGAGATACTAATACCACTTTATAAAGCCTTAGTAAGACCACACCTAGAGTACTGCATCCAGTTCTGTTCACCACATTACAAAAAAGATGTTGAGGCTCTAGAAAAAGTGCAGAGAAGAGCAACCAAGATGATGAGGGGACTGGAGACTAAAACATACGATGAACGGTTGTAGGAACTGGGCCTGGCTAGTCTAGTGAAGAGAAGGACCAGGGGAGACAGGATAGCAGCCTTCCAATATTTGAGGGGCTGCCCCAGAGAGGAGGAAGGGGTCAAGCTATTTTCTAAAGCCCCCGAAGGCCAGACAAGGAATAATGGATGGAAACTGAACAAGGAGAGATTCAACCTGGAAATAAGGAGAAACTTTCTGACAGTGAGAACAATCAACCCATGGAACAGAAGTTGACCTTGGAAGTTGTGGGAGCGCCATCACTTGAGACTTTCAAGAAGAGATTGGACTGCCATTTGTCAGAAATGGTGTAGGGTGTCCCGCTTGGGAGGGGGGTTGGACTAGATGACCTACAAGGTCCCTTCCAACTCTGAGTATCTGTTATCTGTTACACTTAGAACAGAAATGCACTGCAAACATGGAGTTCTCTTTTATGGAGAATTAAATTTAATCATTCTTCAGGCAAATATTTTATCTTTTTCCCTGGAGATCAATTCCTTAATGACAGAGAGAAGCAAACCTTCTTTATTATGCCCTCCTGTAACATAAACTGTCAATGCTGGCTAGTCAAAATACGGAGTAAATATCCTTAAATAAACAGGCCAGCTCTGCTGTTTGTATTTATTTTATGCGTGCAACAGAATGAGAAATGCAAACATATTATTCAGCCGGCTTAATTTGTTTACCAACAAGCTCGCAGGCTGCAGAGATTCATTTTTAGCAACGCAAGGGAGGCACCTCATCCTGATCGTGGTTTATTCCAGGTTTCCATTTCCGCCCCCCTCCCTTTTCAAATCCAGGTTTCTGCTCTGCAGGAGCCCTTCTTAGGAGCAAACAAAAACACCCTCCCTCCAAAAATCGATGGGAAGTAACACATCAAGAGGGAAGGGTTGGATGGCCGGATTCATTTTTTAATCCTTCCTGTTACAGTTCACTAAATCTGAGATTGATGTGAGTTTGGACCAGACGTGTGAATCGGCACCTGTCTCCAAGGTTAATTCTGTATTTTCATAAGATAAGATTTCAGAATTCCTCAGCCAGCTTCTGGGA
>NW_020717305.1:0-16036 GCF_900518725.1 Notechis scutatus
AAAAACATCAGCAGACATAGAACCGGTTCTATGTCTGCTGCTCTTCAGAGCTACCGGTTCTACAGAGGTGGACAGAACCGGTAGAAACCCCACCCCTGCTCCAGTCCCCTAATCATACTCTTTTCTAGAGTCTCAACATCTTTTTTTACAACCGAATCTGACAATATGTCTAATTCTCTAAAGGTAAGCTGCATCTCCCTTTCCTAAACCCCTTTGCAAATATCATTTCGTCATATCATATCATGCTGTTTTCCAGATTTACAGACCAAGCAGGCCTTCTCTACAGTGTGTATCTGAGGATAACACCCGTTTTCTTCTCCAACTCACTTTTAATCATTCCGAATGTGAAATGGGTCTTTTTGCAATGATACTGTTGTGGCTTGACAATGGCCAGCAGCAGACTCGGACAGTGAGGAGGTTGGGGAGGAACCTGGGCCAGTCCTGTAGTCTGGGGAAGGCTCTAATGGGTGCTCTGCATCAGAGACAGAGATGGGGCCAGGGCCGTCCGACAGTTATCAGCTTGCCTTCAGAGTCAGACATCAGTGAGGCAGATGAACAGCTGGAGCCTGTTCCCAGTTTGCACATGCACAGAGTTGCCAGAAGAAGGGCATAGCTGAGAAACAAGGGCTGACTTGGGAGTAAAGCCACAGGTGGACGGTGAATGGCCCCCTCCCCTAGGGAATAAAAGAGGAGTGAAAGGGGAGTGGGGTTTTGCAGGAGACAATTAGTACATTCGGGTGAAGATCTCTCCCTGCATTCTTGCCAATTACAGTGTGGTGTCTGAAAGATAACGGCCTGACAACTCTCCAAGCCTGATAAAGGTCTATAACTGTAAAATAAATAAAAGGGGTTTATCGGGACGAGGAGTCAGATAACAGATAATCAGAGTTGGAAGGTACCTTGTGGGTCATCTAGTCCAACCCCCTGCCCAAGCAGGAGATCCTACACCATTTCTGACAGATGGGAGTCCAATCTCTTCTTGAAAGTCTCAAGTGATGGCGCTCCCACAACTTCCAAAGGCAACTTCTGTTCCATTGGTTGATTGTTCTCACTGTCAGAAAGTTTCTCGTTATTTCCAGGTTAAATCTCTCCTTGTTCAGTTTCCAGCCATTATTCCTTCTCTGGCCTTCAGGTGCTTTGGAGAATAGCTTGACCCCTTCCTCCTCTCTGTGGCAGCCCCTCAAATATTGGAGGATTGCTATCCTGTCTCCCCTGGTCCTTCTCTTCACCAGACTAGTCAGGCCTAGTACCTGCAACTGTTCATCGTATCTTTTCACCTCCAGTCCCCTCATCATCCTGGTTGCTCTTCTCTGCACTCCTTCTAGAGTCTCAACCTCTTTTTTATAGTGTGGTGACTAAAACTGGATGCAGTACTCTAGGTGTGGCCTTACTAAGGCTTAGTAAGTCGGCTTCGTGCTATTGAGGAAGCTTAGGTGCCCTGTCCAAGCAACCGCCAGTTTGGACCTCATCCACGTGGAGCTGAATAGAAACTAATTTGCAAGCCTATCAATTATTACATCATTTTGAAAGCTTTTCCCGGTTAGTAGGACTCGACCCTGAGAGCAATTTAGTGACAAGGCTCTGGAAGTGACTTGCAATCTTGCAGCCAGGATGTAAACATGCCTTGACGCAAACATAATGGCGGGCATTTGTCTGTTCTCAGGTTATGATGACAGCTTTGGGGGAAATTTAGTCAGCCCAAATTTTGAGGTAGACATATCCAACGACACACTTCCTAAATTTGAATCTCAGTGGGAAGGCATTTGTCGAATCAAGCCCTATGTGTATCTCAGAGAAGCCCCCTCCTTCCAAGCTGTCAAAACAGTTTTCACCAGAATATTATTTATTTCCTGGTTGGGTTTTTGTTTTTTTTAAATCTATTTATCGGGCATGAAAAAAGAAGAAGGGAGAAGGGAGGAGAAAAGAGAAGGGAGAAGCAGAAACAGGAGGAGGAGGAGGAAGGAGAGGGAGGTGAAGGAGAGGGAAGAAGGGGAGGGAGAAGTGAGAAGAAGAAAGAGAAGGAAAAGGAAGAGAAGGATAAGAAGGAAGAAGGAAGGAGAAAGATTGAAGGAGAGGAAGGTGAAGGAGAGGGAAGAAAGGGGAGGGAGAGGAGAAAGGAGAAAGTGAAGGAAAAGGGAAAAGAAGAGGAGAAGGAGAAAGAGAAGAAGGAGGAGAAGGAGAAGTAGGAAGGAGAAAAAAGGAAGGAGAGGATGGTGAAGGAAGAAAGGGGAGGGAGAGGAGAAGGAGAAGGGAGAAAGAAAAGAAATAGGAAGAGGAGAAGGCGAAAGAGAAGGAGAAGGAGAAGAAGGAAAGAGAAGGAGAAGAAGGAAGGAGAAAGAAGGAAGGAGAGGGTGGTGAAGGAGAGGGAAGAAAGGGGAGGGAGAGGAGAAGGAGGAGAAGGAAGAAAGAAAAGAAAGAGGAGAAGGCCGTGTATTATGAGCATCGAACAAGGGTTGAAAGAGTTAAAAACAACCCAAAAGGAAAATATAAAATAATGAGGCAGAATGCTGGTGCTGGGTCAGGCCCAAATGCATGACTCATGGCATACCGTAGCCTCGTCTGAACCCAAGCTGGCTATCTTGGGGGGGCGGGGTGCACAATTTTTGGCATCTTTCTTTCTTAACCTTTATGTACAAGGTGTGTGTGTGTGTGTGTGTGTGTGTGTGTGTGTGTGTGATCCAGTCGAGAGGCCTTTGGGGACCTCGGCCCCCTTTTTATGAATCCCCTCCACCCAGGGGGGTTGCGCAGGGTGCGTGTATGGAAAAACTCAGAATGGCAGGCACACAACTCTAGCTAGTCCTCAGTTTATGACCATCATTGCGATTTCCATCCAGGATTTCCGTTGCCAAGCGAGTCAGTTGTCGACCGAAACCAGATGCAATATTCCAAGGGTGCATTATTATGTAACCTCCTCACCTTTTCTGACCCTCTTGAAGACACCTTTGGGTCAGTGGTGGCATTTTAACCGATTTGGCCCGGTTCTGCCGAGTCAGTAGCGCCAATGAGAAGCAGAGACCAAACCGATTCTCGAAGGCACTCTGCTGTCGGGCCCACCTGCCCACCTGGGCTCCCATTACTGACCTGTATTCCCTGCTTTTGAAGAACAGCTGCTCTGCACGGCACCGCAGATTGCCGCGCGTCAGCTGCTGAAGTGACCGGGAGAGTGCAGGAGTGCAGGAGGTGTGTCGGGAATCCTCTGCACCTGTGCAAAGTGCGTGTTTGGCCCGTGCACATGCACAAAGTGTGTGTGTGTGTGCATGCCAAGCACACCCACCAAGCCATGCCCACTGAACTGGTGGTAAAAATTTTTTTGAAACGCACCACTGCTTTGGTTCGGGGGTGGGATTCTGCCGGTTCAGACTGGTTCAGACAAACTGGTAGCTCCGGCAATTAGTTGGCCCCGCCCAACCCCCCGTCAGTTTTGGAAGCCATATTCCACGCTGCCACATAGCCTGTGAAAGTTTTAGAGCTGAAAATGGGCGGTTTTCAAATGCGGCGTGCATGCGCCAATCCGGTTGTTACACAGGTTGAATCCCACCACTGCTTTGGGTGGAAGGTGGGTTGACCCAGGGTGTGACACAAAGGCAACCCAGTCAGATAATCAAGAGGAGTCCCTTTATTAGCTCCAACGTTGCCCCCAATGTCCTGGTTACCTTCTAGGCTGGAGAAAAACTCTCCCAGGAACAGCCTTTGGCTGCAGAGAATCAAGTCCAAAACATGGTCAACAAAAACTGTAACTATAAGTCCAATCAAGGCAAAAATGAGGTAATTAGTCTGGCAGGGCAGTAGCAAAAAATTCCAGATGTAAAGGCACAGTAATAATTTTTTGCCCCGTTTTACGGTTGGGAGGATGCCAGGAACACAGATAAGCAAAGTCAACACAAGATAAACTCACGTTTGCTCCCAGCGGCTGCCGCACTCAGCATGCATCCCTTTTAAACTTTTTTCCCAGCTGTGGCTAATGAAGAGAAACAGGGCCCTTTCCTCCCCCGTAAGCCACGCAACTCACCTTGCTCCCTTCTCCATTCCTCCCTGCATGCCCTAGAATGAAGAGGGGGTGGGCCTGGGTCTTCCTCTGAATTCCCTCTCCCTTGTTCTACCCCTTCCCTGCTCTGCCCAGCCGGACTTTGCTCTTCCCCAATTTCCTCCACAGCCAACGGAGCTTCACTCCCACTCCCTGTCAGCTGTTCGTCTTCCTCCTCGGATTCACACTCCAACAGGGGCATGGCAGAGGGTATATAGGGCCATATTGTCTTGTTTTGGATCAGTGACATCTTTGTCTTGATCCCTCCCAAGCTGTTGTAACTTTGAACGGTCCCTAAACAGATGGTTGTAAGACAAGGATGACCTGTGCTTAGGTGATGAACGTAGGAAAATGCACTGCTTGGTCAATTGGCCTGTGGAAATATCTGCAAGTGGCTCCACTGCCTGAGAAGACAGGAGACCACATGGCTGGAACCAAGTTCCAGATTTATGAACTATAAAGCACCGCAGAGAGCACGTATTGAACAATAAGGAAATGTACAGGCCCCGAGAACATGACTAATTGACCACATTTTTTTCCAACGATTGAGTGGAAACATCTGGCTCGAGGCTCTCCATCATTCTTATGTCCCCACCAAGCTCTCCATTCCCTTGTGTGAGCAATGTTTTGTGTAGCACAGGGAAGGAGGGAGGAACAGCCTGCTCAACAAAAATGCAAGACGAGGATTGGATTGGATAGGATAGGATAGGATAGCATAGGGCAGGGCAGGAATAGGAACAGAAGAGTATAGGATAGGACACGAATAGGAAAGGATAGGGTAGGATAGGATAGGATAGGATAGGATAGGGCAGGGAAGGAATAGGAATAGAGAAGGAGAGGAAAGGCAAGGCAAGGCAAGGCAAGGCAAGGCAAGGCAAGGCAAGGCAAGGCAAGGCAAGGCAAGGCAAGGCAAGGAAAGGCAAGGCAAGGCAAGGAAAGGAAAGGAAGGAAAGGAAAGGAAAGGAAAGGAAAGGAAAGGAAAGGAAAGGAAAGGAAAGGAAAATGGAAAGGAGAGGAGAGGAGAGGAGAGGAAAGGATAGGAAAGGAAAGGAAAGGAAAGGAAAATGGAAAGGAGAGGAGAGGAGAGGAAAGGATAGGAAAGGAAAGGAAAGGGAAGGAAAGGAAAGGAAAGGAAAGGAAAATGGAAAGGAGAGGAGAGGAAAGGATAGGAAAGGAAAGGAAAGGAAAGGAAAGGAAAGGAAAGGAAAGGAAAGGAAAATGGAAAGGAAAGGAAAATGGAAAGGAGAGGAGAGGAGAGGAAAGGAAAGGGAAGGGAAGGGAAGGGAAGGGAAGGAAAGGAAAGGAAAGGATAGGGCAGGGCAGGGATAGGGATAGGGATAGGGATAGGGATAGGTATGGGGATAGGAGAACAGAACAGAAAAAAAAAAACAGAAGCATAGAACAGAATGGAACAGAATAGAAACGAAACCTTGGTCCCTTCTAGCACCAATGATATGACCTCATTTGACAATGAAACATCAGCAAGAAAGCAACCAAGCTCAGAGAGACCCGAGGATGCCACAATTCAACCTTCAGCTACAAATATTCTATAGAACAGAACCAAACCGAACGTTCTTCATTGGCCTCGTCTACTCTATTCTATCACGATTGCAGCGCTCCAGCCAGCTTCGGACAAGCGAAGTCAACGGGGAAAACCAGATTCGTTTAACAAATGTGCGATTCACTTAACAAGCGCAGTGATTCATGTAAAAACCATGGCAAAAAAAAAAAATTGCCAAATTGGGAGCAACTTACTTAACCGCCGCCTTGCTTAGCCACAGAAATTCAGGTACAACTGTGGTCATATGTCGAGGACTCCCTGTGAACTGGATAGAATCCCTTCCAAAAACTACACTGGCATTGCAACTCTCCATAGTTTTGGGACCTTTCTGCTGATGCAACCTAAAATTACTTTTCCCTCTCTCTCTCTTTCTTTTTCAGCAACCTCGTCATATTTCTGGCTGTTTAGTTTAAGATGAGCTCCCTTAACAGAAAACTTTTCCGATATATTCTAATCAAGTCAGTTATTCCCTCGCAGCCAGATTTAGCTCGCCTTGCGTGATCTCAAGAAAAGCTAAGCCTAGATCAGACTCTGGGGAAGAGGCCACTGGTTCTTCATTAGATCTGGAAGTTGAAGATAAAATAAAATAAACCCACAATCCAAAATGGAAAAGAGGGGCAGCCAGTTTTATTCTTTCCACGAAATCTCTCTGGAGGTACCCCTCCAGCAGAAAGTCAGCAGAAACTTCTGAGGGTGCATTTAAAAAAAAAAAAAAGATATATACAGATAGTTCTCAGGATTCCAGGATTCCAGCAATCTTCCAGATTAAATCATGATTCTCGAGCCAAACTTCAAAAAACTTCAAAGGATTTAATTGAGGCAACATACTGGCACTGCCCTGTATGAAGCCAACTCTGGCCTACGTCATTTATACGTCACCTGTTGTCAGAGTTTATTCATGAACTGGAATAGAGCTTGGTAACAATGAATAGGCATAGCAACTAAAATCAGCCAATGAGGACAGTTTGGAAACTGAAACTAAAACTAGCCTAGGCATGGCTCTATATTAAGCTCTGCAACTCTGCAGCTATAATGAGCTCTGAGTCTGTCTATTGAAAACGAAACCGCTTCTCTCTTCTTGCTTGCCTGCTGAACTAAAGTAAAAGAGAAACTAACTTGCTTGCTTGCTGAAGGCTGGAACTCTGCTTAAGTTCTTGCAACGTGTTTATTTCTGTCTGAGTTTGCTCCATGTTGGAGAAATCTACAGTTGGTTTGTGAAATTTACTTATAAGGTTTATAAAGACGTTAAATGAAGCAACAGATATCTGTGTTTATTGTTCTGGCGCTGAATTAATGCTACAAAACTCTGGATACCTGTGATCCTGTTTCCCCCTCCCCCCCCAGGTGTCTCATAAACCAGAATCACCGAATAATCATGTTCATGGGCTGAGTGTCATTAATCACGTTCTCCAGCTAAATATATTGGCAAGCAAAAGCTCTGGTAGTTTAGCTACAATCTTTTAAAGATAAGAGTTGGAATCTACTTTCGCTTTCAACTACTCTTCCAGATTTCCTTCCTCCCCACCATTTTTTTTATGGCAACTACTAAAACAGGCATAGGAATTTTTTATGAGTTGACCCTTGACTTACAACTGCTCACTTAGTAATCGTTCAAAGTAACCACGGCACTGAAAAAGAGGACTTATGAGCGTTTTTCTTATTATTTATGGAATTTATACTGCCGCCTATTCGTCCATGGCGACTCAAGGTGGCTTACAGAATAAAACATCATGTAAATCACTCAAACTAATAAAAAAAAGAATCAAATGAATGAATGTAGAATCAAATAAAAATTAAATAAATTTTCATAGTAATGTGACAGTTTTGCCACACAAAAAAAACCCTACAATGGACTTACAACGGTACGTTTAGCAGTCTTTTGAAGTTACAACAGCAAGAAAAAAGTGACCTACGACCGTTGTAGCATCCCCACGGTCACGGGATCAGAATTCAAACCCTCGGCGACCAGTTCATATCATGGGATCCCCTTTTGTGACCGTTTGACCGGAAAAGTTCGTGGGGGAGATGGATTCACTTAACAACTGTTGCTACTAACTTAACAGCCACAGCGATTCGCTTAACAACGGTGGCAAGAAAGGATGTAAAAGGGGCAAAATCCATGTAGCCTGGTTTTGCAATGGAAAATTTGGGCTCAGTTTTTTGTGGTCGTAATTCGAGGATGACCTGTGATCGACTTTCATTCTGCAGAAGTGGCTGGCTGGCCCCTGCTTGCTACAAAGTGACCCATTGCAACAGATATAGATATAGAATAATAGAGTTGGAAGGGACCTTGGAGGTCTTCTAGTCCAACCTCCTGCTTAGGCAGGAAACCCTACACCACTTCAAACAAAAGGTTGTCCAATCTCTTCTTAAAAACTTCCAGTGTTGGAGTATTTACAACTTCTGGAGGCAAGTTGTTCCACTGATTGATTGTTCTCAACTGTCAGGAAATTCCTCCTTAGTTCTAAGTTGCTTCTCTCCTTGATTAGTTTCCATCCATCATTCGAGACAACAACGAATCCGCATACAGACCGGAGGTTGTACAACTTGCCTCATGGTGTGACCAGAACAATCTGGAACTGAACACACTCAAAACCATAGAAATGGTGGTAGAATTTAGGAGAAACCCTCCCATACTACCACCTCTTACAATAGTAGACAGCACAGTATCAACAGTAGAGACCTTCAAATTTCTAGGTTCTATCATATCACAAGACCTAAAATGGACACCTAACATCAAAAACGTCATCAAAAAAGCACAACAAAAAATGTTCTTCCTGCACCAACTCAGAAAGCTCAAACTGCCCAAGGAGCTGCTGATCCAGTTCTGCAGAGGAATGATTGAGTCTGTCATCTGCACCTCTATAACTGTCTGGTTTGGTTCTGCAACCCAACAGGACAGACATAGACTTCAGGGAGTCATTAGGACTGCAGAAAAAACAATTACTACCCACCTGCCTTCCATTGAGGACCTGTATACTGCCCGAGTCAAAAAGAGGGCTGTGAAAATATTTACAGACCTCTCACATCCTGGGCATAAACTGTTTCAACTTCTACCCTCAAAACGACGCTATAGAGCACTGCACACCAGAACAACTAGACACGAGGACAGTTTTTTCCTGAATGCCATCCCTCTGCTAAACGAATAATTCCCTCAACACTGTCCAACTATTTACAAGTCTGCACTACTATTACTATTAATCTTCTCGTCGTTCCCATTACCCATTCCCTCCCACTTGTGACTGTATGACCCTAACTTTGTCACTTGTCTCCTTGCAATTTATATTGACTGTTTCCTAGTATGATTTGATTGCTTATTATATACCCTGTGACTATCATTACCTTATGATTCTTGACGAATGTATCTTTTCTTTTTATGTACACTGAGAACATATGCACCAAGACAAATTGTTTGTGCGTCTAATCACACTTGGCCAATAAGGAATTCTATTCTATTCTATTCTATTCTATTCTATTCTATTCTGTTCTGTTCTGTTCTGTTCTGTTCTGTTCTGTTCGATTCAATTCAGTTCAATTCAATTTGATTCGATCCATTGCTTCTTGTCCTATCCTCAGGTGTTTTGGAGAATAGCTTGACTCCCTCTTCTTGGGGGCAGCCCCTCAAATATTGCAACACTGCTATCATGTCACCCCACATCCTTCTTTTCATTAGACTAGACATACCCAATTCCTGCAACCGTTCCTCATGTTTGGCCCTCCATTCCCTTAATCATCTTCGTTGCTCTTCTCTGCACTCCTCCCAGAGTTTCAACATCTTTTTTACATCGTGGCGACCAAAACTGGATTCCAACACTTGAGAAAGTCTTGGCATGAGGAAGGGAAAGACACTTACTTCCATAATCTTGGGGTTGGTGCACTTGCCGCCGGTCCCCAAAAGTTCCAGCCAACGGTTCTCCAGGACGGGGCAATGGTGCTTCAGCGTACACTGGTTCAAGTCTTCACACCAGCCACACTCATAGTCGGGGTCCGCCTTCAGACACAACCCACAGCTGTCCCTCATGGCTCCACACTTGTACAGGTGGACTGTAGGGAGAAGAGAGACCCGCTGAGGAGACAGGGGTGGCGCAGATAGGGGCGAGGTTGGCCTTGACAGGAAACTGGGCAGGGGGAGTGTTGGAGAGCAAGGTCCTATTTCTTCTATCAATTCTCAGGTGGATGAAAGGTGCCCTGATTAAGGCACTGCTAAACAACCCAACAGTATAAAACAGCTTAATCAAAGAACCACAAAACTCCCACCAACAACGACACTTGGGTGTAAAACAGAGGACAAACCCCATTCTCTTCTAGCCCCGATGAGCGCTCTAGTCCTCTCACTAAAGGGACAGTAAGCAAGGCATTTTGCTTGATATATGAACGCCTTCATTTCATCTAGGTTCAGCCATTAATCAGGTCTCTGGATTGGAAGCTAACATTCACCCAACATGCAAAGCAAAAGAAACTCAGTCATCAAGAAAGAAAGAAAGAAAGAAAGAAAGGAAGGAAGGAAGGAAGGAAGGAAGGAAGGAAGGAAGGAAGGAAGGAAGGAAGGAAGGAAGAAAGAAAGAAAGAAAGAAAGAAGGAAAGAAAGAAAGAAAGAAAGACCACCCAAGTCAGACAGACCTGTTTGGTCAAATTGTGAGAATGCATTCACAATGAATGTGAGAAATTGGGGGGGAACCAAGGACTCCCCAGTTCAACCCTGAGCTGCAGAGATACTCTGGGAAGGGAATATTTGCAGCTCAGGGTTCAGCGGTGGGGTCCGTGATGCTACCATAGCTTGATTGTCTTCTTGCAGACATTTTATGACCCAACTAGCTAACATCATCAGTGCTAGAAGGAGTGGTATTTGCTTTCTGTTTATATACTGTGGGTGGGAGTATTCTTGGGGGTTCCTTGGCTGTTGTTGTGTTCAACCAATATCGACAAGGGAAGCCATCTGTATATTAACAGAGAGCAAACCCCCCTCCTTTCTCACTGATGTTGTTCCCTACTTGAGTCATGAAATGTCTGCAAGAAAACCCCCAAGCTCAGGGAGCACCAAGGACACCACAGTCTTCCTCCTCCTCCTCCTCCTCCTCCTCCTCCTCCTCTTCCTCCTCCTCCTCCTCTCCACAAACCCCACTCCTTTCTGCAAGAAAACCACTGAGCTCAGACAGCACCAAGGATCCCACAGCCATCATCTTCCTCCTCCCTGCCTCCTCCTCCTCTCCACAAACCCTACTCCCTTCTAGCACTGATGATGTTACCTAGTTGGGTCATGAAATGCCTGCAAGGAAACCACCAAGCTCAGAGAGCACCAAGGACCCCACAGTCATCATTTTCCTCTTGTTACCCCGCTTCCTCTTCTTCTTCCTTCTCCTCCCCTTCTTCTTCTCCTTCACTCCCAAAATCCCATTCTCTTCTAGCACTGATAATGTTATCTAGTTGGGTCATGAAACATCTGCCAGAAAATCACCAAGCTCAGAGAGCACCAAGGACCCCACAGTCTTCCTCCTCCCTTCCTCCTCCCTTCCTCCTCCTCCTCCTCCTCCTCCTCTCTGCAAACCCCACTCCTTTCTAGCACTGATGATATTCCCTAGTTGGGTCATGAAACATCTGCAAGAAAACCACCCAGCTCAGAGAGCACCAAGGACCCTACGGAGAATAATCTATTGAAATTAAGCTTAGAAAGTGGGGCAGGTGCTTTGGGATCGATGGGGAGGAGAACGGGGTTGCTTTCCAAGCAGAAAGGAGCTGGTGTCCCCTCACCCTGAGTAAACGCATTTAATTGAAAAGCGGAACAAAAATTAGCCAGGGAAACATCCAGCGATCGATGACAAAAGGAAGCAAGCACCGTTTGGCTAGGTTTAGGGAACAAAAGTGGCTTGTTGCTAAGGTTACCACTTCCAAGGACACGTTGAAACGACTAGTTACCTTTATTCTGGGCTGGGTTGTCAATGTTGAAATTCCCATTCCACACGACCGTCAGATCCACCGGCAGGCTGTTAATCTCCATCCCGTCATAGGAATACTAAACAGGGAAGGGAACAAAACAGACCTCAGACGCCTGTTGATCCGACTGTCGGTTTGTCACTGTATGTAAACCGAGGTTAAAAACAACAACAATAACAGCTGCAACGGGACTATCTATTTAGATTTTGAGGGTTTAAGGAAAAAAACAACTCCTCCAAAAACCATTGGAAAAATAGCTTTTTTTAAAAAAAAAAACTTTATTAATTATACAACTAAAATGTCAAACAAACACATACACAACACACAGAAAAAAAAGGAAAAAGGAAAAAAAACGGTTACAAAAAAACCCCTAGCAATTCTATGATAACAACCTGTGCAGAGATGGATAAGTTAACCTTAGCACTTAAGGAAAAAGAAACATCAGAATATAATAGAAGCTGGGAATGCTGGTATGAATGGATAGAACAAAAATAGAAAATATATTAGAATATAACATAAAATGTAAAAGAGGTCGTAATTATATATTCGCAATATGATGTATTTGGAAAAATAGCATTTTTAACAGGGGTAGTTGACCAGGAATCTGCAGTGGTGTGGTGGCCGAGAGGTGGGGCTCTCGCCTCACAATCAGGAGGCTGTGAGTTCGATCCTAGGTAGAGGCAGATATTTCTGTCTCTCTGGGCACAATGAGAATTACTCTGCTGAACATAACTCTGCACTGGCGACAGGAAGGGCATCCGGCCATAAAAAAAATCACCTCTGCTAGTGTTCTGACCCAACCGGGTTCCCAAAGAGCAAACAGACAAAGGCAGCAGCCCCCACCTTTTAAGGTTTAATAACAAATTCTGTTCCTTTGCAGATAAAAGGCTGCTTTCCACTAATTAGCTCTGACAAGAAAGAGCCTTGCCGAGTTGTTTGTCAATGATGCCAAAAACCCAGAGATAACAACTAATTTACAAGATTCTCCAAACATGAACTAAGATGTCCGCCAGTTGAGCTTCAGAGCTTCTTTGCTGTCTGCAAAGAACGCTTTTCCAAACCTGGCTTTTATCCTCCTGAGGGAGGGGCCATTACCTTGCAGCCTTACTCCCGAGGCGCCTGTGCTGCTGTAATTGTCCTTTCCTCCGAGCAATCCTTCGTGCACGTGCACTTGGCACAGGCTCCTCAGGAACCTCTTCATCATTGCTGCCAGCCCCCACAATCTCCGAAGGCAGCAGTCCACTCCCTGATGGTCCTGGCCCCTCATCAGAGTCCTCGCTCTCCTCAGCCATCTGTACCTGCTGCCGGCTAACCACAACAGCCAGCTCCATTCAGTTGCCCAGACTCCACCCCGCAAAGGTTTATGGGGTCATTAAATGAAGATGATGATTGTTGACCAGGAATCTAATAATTCTATTGACAGCCTTGAGGGAGCATATGTGCTGATGGCACTGTTGCCTCCGCAGGCCTGAAGGTCATGGAAAGTTCCTCAGAAAACACCCAATGTCCCTGAGGTGCCACTCAATGTCCTTGGAAGACCTCCAAGGGAGAAGGGGGACCAGCATTTCTATACTTCTTGATCTTATCTAGAGAGTGCCAGCTTTTCTGAGTGGAGTGCGCCTGTGATGACCCAGGGTGGGATACAAAATAAACACAGTCACAAAAAACAGGTGAAGCCCTTTTTTTTCCTTTATTTTGCTTCAAAACTCCAGATATCCTTGACTGGAGACAAAAAACTCCCCCACAAGCAGTTATGAAAAGGAGGAAATGCCGTTTAAACTAAAAATGCCTATAAAGAGTAAAAGCAACACAAACCACACTGAAGCAATTAAGGGAACTAGGCAAGATAAGGGCTTGAAGATGTCCACCAATACTGGAACACATACTGGGAAGGATGCCAAACTCAGAGAGGAATGACAGACTAGAGATATTTCCATGCTTTGTTTCCAGCACTGGCCCATACGCATGTCCGTCCTTTTAACCAGTTCTCACAGCTGCAGCCCATGAAGGGGATCAGGGCCCCTTCCTCCCCCGTAGACCACGCCATTCACGTCTCTCCCTTATCCTCTCCTCCCTGCGTGCCCAAGGATGGAGAGGGGATGGGCCTGGGTCTTCCTCTGAGTGCCTAGCCAGCCTCTGCCCTTCCCCAGCCTCCTCCACAACCTCCGGAGCCACACTTCCACTCCCTGTCGGCTGTTCCTCCTCCTCCCCCTCAGAGTCAGTCTCCAACAGAGGCATGACAGCACCAGTCCTTCTGGGTGATGAAGTAGATAATTTAGCAAACATATAAATGGGAGTGTTGGGTATGTTCAGGATTGCTTCTTGCTTTCCTCTTGCATCTTTATTCGGCTGAATAAGTGCGTAAAGCTTATCTAGCCAATGATGGGGTCCCTTATGACCTGTGGACTTCCAACTCCCAGAATTCCCCAGGTTATAAAAGGGCCATAGTTCCTCACCCGTTTTAAAGAAACTATCAGGTAGTCTCAACTCACAACAGTTTGTTTAGGGACCGTTTGAAATGACAAGCAGTGAATGTCAATCCTAAATTGCATTAACAGAGGGATACAATCGAGATCAAGGGAGACACTAATACCACTCTATAAAGCCTTAGTAAGACCACACCAAGAGTACTGCATCCAGTTTTGGTCACCACACTATAAAAAAAGATGATGAGACTCTGGAAAAAGTGCAGAGAAGAGCAACCAGGATGATGAGGGGAAACATATGAAGAACGGTTGCAGGAACTGGGCCTGGCTAGTCTAGGGACTGTTTTTCACACTTACAACTGTTGTAGCATCCCAGCGGTCACATAACAATGAATCAGGCGCTTGGCAACTGGTTCATAGTTATGACAGTCGCAGTGTTTGAGTTCACATGATCCCCTTTTTGACCTTCTGATGGGCGAAGTCAACGGGGGAAGCCAGATTCACTTAACAACCGTGAGACTAACTGAACTACTGCGGTGATTCACTTAATGACAGTGGCAAGAAAGGTTGTAAAATGGGGCAAAACTCACTTAATAACTATCTGGACATTCTTCCCTCATTAGGAAGTTCAGGAGACGAGTCCGGTGGAAAGCAAGAAATTGTAACATCATTTGAAGCCTGACTGGGTTTTTTTTTTTAATCTATGCTACAGAAAAACCCAACAAACAGCTGTCTACTCGCCTAATGTGCTTTTCTATATTTGAGCATCACTCCCGTGGGTGCCTCCGTCTCAAAATGTTTGAATCCCTCCATAATCCTTTTCACACCGAGGCTGTTAACTTTCAGCCTGTTTCCCTCAAGCTTTCAGAATACAGAATGATAAGAGTTGGAAGGGAACTTGGAGGTCATCTAGTTTGAGTAGTTTGGAGAACCGGCAAACTCCACCTCTGACTGGCCCCGCCAACCCCATCTCTTCTCTGCCTCCCATCGAGTCCCAGCGGATCGGCTGGGTCTTCTTTGGTTGCCCTGCCCAGGAGAACGGAGCTGGAAAGCAGGTTAGTGGGTTGGGGAGGGAAGGGGGATTTTGCAGTATCCTTCCCCTGCCACGCCCACCAAGCCACGCCCACCAAGCCACACCACACCCACCTAGCCATGTCACGCCGCCCACAGAGCCAGTAGTAAAAATTTTTGAATCCCACCACTGTCCCAAAGGTGTTTTTTTGTTTTTTTTTCAGGAGGCAACTGGACTTTTTGGTTTTTCTTTGAAGATGTTTTGCTTCTCATCCAAGAAGCTTCTTCAGCTCTGAAGGACCTTGGAGGTCTTCTAGTCCAACCCCCTGCCAATCATCATCCTCATCAGCATGCACTTTAAGAAGATACTTGGTTGATACCTAGGAGGTTGGCAGCAACCCGTATCAAACATCAGAGCTAGTGAACGATATTTGTGACACGTTTTTCAATGTTCAGTTGACCGAGTTTCATGTTTAATGAATAAAAGAGTTGACAACAACAAATAACAACAACAACAACCCAAAAACGATTCCTGCCAGCCAGAGCCAGTCCATTTTTCTTGTCCGTATAATCCTGGGCTTAGAAGACGCGGTCTGAAAGAGAGTCACCAGGGTGGGTGGGTGGACGAGGGGGACAGTTGGGCTTAAAACCTTGCAAGCTCGAATGATGAGTAATTAACCCAAGGCAGGAATATGACGTGAGAGGGACGGAAAGGGGTTGGGTAGCCCCCTCTGAACCCATACATCTCCAGGCTTCATTGGACATTAGTTCCTCTTGACTGCATCGCTAAGCCGAAGCCGGAACCGAGCCGAAGGCTGTGAATCCTTCACAGGCCTCCACGGGGGTCTTATGGCCACCCGAGGCTCTTAATTAAAAGGACAACATCTGTCCATTGCAAGGCAACAAGCAGAGGCCCGAAGCTTGACGCTCAGCCAGCTGCGGGAATCGAGAAAACACCGAGAGGGAAGGAGAAGCCCGTGTGAAGCTGGAGATGGGAAGAGGTTCCTCAAAAATTCCTTTGGGGAAACACCAGGAGACGGTGAATCCTGGCTTCCCTCATTGAACTTTGCTTGTCAGAAGGTC
>NW_020717305.1:22551-43036 GCF_900518725.1 Notechis scutatus
AGAAGAAGAAGAAGAAGAAGAAGAAGAAGAAGAAGAAGAAGAAGAAGAAGAAGAAGAAGAAGAAGAAGAAGAAGAAGAAGAAGAAGAAGAAGAAGAAGAAGAAGAAGAAGAAGAAGAAGAAGAAGAAGAAGAAGAAGAAGAAGAAGAAGAAGAAGAAGAAGAAGAAGAAGAAGAAGAAGAAGAAGAAGAAGAAGAAGAAACCTCCTTCCGTGTAATTAGATGATTAAATATCTTTTAAGCCTGGGCCCTAACAGGCTGGTTATCTGGAATTGCTCTTTTTGTGTGTGTTTCTTTTGGTAACATTCCCAGCTTTTCTTCTTACCAGCGTCTTTTCTGCCTCCTATCACCCCCTGAACTCTTTCGTGCACACGCCACCCGGGTTTTTCTTCCTTCAATGAAAACCCGGAATCCCTTTCAAGTCTCTGAAAAAAGATACGGTTGAAATACAGACCCCCGGACAAGAATGAGGTTTAAGGGCTTTGTTTCCCCTGCCAGCCTCACTCTCTGCCGGACACGCCAGCCCGGTGGATGGAGAGGAGGGATCCGTATCCACTTGCTGCCTCAAAGGCCCGGTCCATGACGGCTCTTTAATCATGTGCCAGCCAGCCTGTTCTGACCCAGCTCCCCAAACAATGACAAACCCTCTGTATTTAAATCAATGATCCCTTTATTACTAATGCTGGCAGCCCCAGCCAAGAGTTTCTCTCTCACCGCAGGCTAACAAGTCTGTCCGGCAAGGAGATGAATAGTTTTCTACCATGTCTGTTTGTCTCTTCCCCCTGCCTTTTATCCCCAGAGCTTGGGTGGGGCTTCTCTAGCAGCGGTGGCTCTTCTGTCCCAAGGACCGGCCCATAGATTTCCACTGCTCTCCTCTCCTCTCTGCCTTCTGCATGTCAGGCACTGGATCCAGCTGTTCCTCCTCTTCCTCATCAGCCACCTCCAGACCTGGGGGCTATTGACTCTCCATCTGAGGGCTGACGGACAGCCTAGACTCCACCTCTGTCTCCCTCTCTCTGTCTCTCTCTGTCTCTCTGATAGTTGTATTCCCTCTTCCCCCTCAGAGCTCTCAGGTTGCCTTGATGGTGACCCTGATTCCCATGCCTCCTCCTCCTCCTCCTCCTCCTCCTCCTCCTCCTCCTCTTTCTCCTCCTCCTCTGATTCGGCTGCTGGAGAGGCCGGCAACCGAGAGGCCATGACACAGCCAACTCCGTAGAAGCGGTGGAGAGGAGGACAAGGAAGATGATGACTACGGGGTTCTTGGTGCTCTCTGAACTTGGCTGCATTTTTGCTGACATTTATTGAACCTGTCAGGGCTCCGGTACTTACCCCCATTGAAATCAGGAGTCTCTAACCGGATTTTCAAAACTTAAAGAAGATTTATTAGGAGTAAACATGCCGGCACTGCCTGGGTGTAGCCGACTCTGAGGCACATCGTTCATTGTCACCCTTGACCCTGGTTTTCCCCCACCCCCTGGGTGTATCATAATTCATATCCTCCAATGGGACACATCCATAGCCCAGAGTCATCAATCATACTCTCCAGTTAGAATTTTGTGTGGCAGAAACTTCAGTCGCCTGGAAACTATCTATGAAAACATTTATGGAATGCAGTTTCGGTTTTGCAAGCCGCTACACTCCTCCTCCTTCCCTTTCTGTTGGCAACTCTAAAAAGATCCTAGAAATATTTTATGAGTTGACAATAACATCATTAGTGCTAGACTGAGGTTTGTTCTGTTTATATACAAATATACAGGGCAAGCCACTTGTATATAAACAGAGAGCAACCCCACTCCCTTCTAGCACTGATCATGGTACCTGGCTGGGTTATGAAACATCTGCAAGAAGACAACCAGATAACAGATAATCCGTTGGAAGGGACCTTGTAGGTCATCTAGTCCAACCCCCCACCCAAGCAGGAGACCCTATACCATTTCTGACAAATGGCAGTCCAATCTTTTCTTGAAAGTCTCAAGTGATGGCCCTCCCACAACTTCCGAGGGCAACTTCTGTTCCATGGATTGATTGTTCTTACTGTCAGAAAGTTTCTCCTTATTTCCAGGTTCAATCTCTCCTTGTTCAGTTTCCATCCATTATTCCTTGCCTGGCCTTCAAAGGTGCTTTGGAAAATAGCTTGACCCTTTCCTCCTCTCTGGGGCAGCCCCTCAAATATTGGAAGACTGCTATCCTGTCTCCCCTGGTCCTTCTCTTCACTAGACTAGCCAGGCCCAGTTCTTGTAACAGTTCTTCATATGTTTTAGCCTCCAGTCCCCTCATCATCCTGGTTGCTCTTCTCTGCACTTTTTCTAGAGTCTCAACATCTTTTTTATACTGTGGTGACCAAAACTGGATGCAGGACTCTAGGTGTGATCTTACCAAGGCTTTATAGAGTGGGTATTAGTACTTCCCTTGATCTTGACTGTATCCCTCTGTTAATGCAATTTAGGATTGTATTGGCCTGTTTGGCTGCTGCTGCACACAGCTGGCTCCTATTTCGCTGGTTGTCCACTAAGACTCCAAGTTCTCTCTCCCAGTTCCTGCTATTGAGCCTGGTTTCACCCAGTCTATACGTGCATATATAGACTGGATGTGTGTATAAGCTTAGATAAGCACCAAGGACCCCATATTTTCATTCTTTTCACAACAGGGGCATGGGGCTAAGCTCCTGGAGTCCGTAAGAGCTCACTGCTTTTATCAATGTGACAAAAGAACATTGTGCCATCGCACCACAAGCTCTGA
The DNA here is from genome assembly GCF_900518725.1 of Notechis scutatus. The sequence goes on from NW_020717305.1 coordinate 25,288, forward strand.
CGCTTCCATAGATTATGACACATGTATACAAAAGGGACGATGCTGCGACTCTTCTTTTGTTATTTTGTTCCTGCTTATTTCTTGTGGATGCTGCAGCCCTAACCTCTAAGAGTTAACCAAAAAAAAAAAAAAACCAACCACCCTCCCGTTCTCTCTTCTCCTGAATTATTAAAGGCAATTCTGAGTGAAGAATCAGCACAATTTCCACCTGACGGATCTATCGATCAATAGATCTTGTAATTGAAACTAATGCAAACTTGTTCCTAATTTAAAGTCACGGGAGCACAATCCTCCGACTTCTAGCGAGAAGGACCAATTGGGATGGAACGCCTGGATGACCTTGGGTTACCGAGGGGAAGAGATGCTGCCTAGGAAACTATCAGATAAGAGAACCAGGAGCCTCCATTGGCTTAATGGTCAGGGGGAAGAAACGTAGGATCAAGCAGTTAAAAGTGCTGGCAGGAAGTTCGTGCAGGTAGACCTCGAGTTACGACCACAATTGAGCCCAAAATTTCTGTTGCTAAGCGCTGACAGTGAATTTTGCCCTATTTGACAACCTGTAGCTTCTTATTTAAGCGGGCCAAGGCCAACTGCCCGATGTTTGAAACACCACCTGAAGATGCCTCACATAACATTATACAGATCTCGGATTGGATGGCCCGTTTGAACTATTGTTGGTGGGAACGTTGCCATCACTTTGTATATGTGATTTTTGCGCCTAGTGCTTCAGATCTTGAGTTCTTTTGATGCTACCACTTTGATTTCCAGTAAAAGTCCTTTCCTCTATAACAATGGAGTCTAAGGTTTTCTTTCTTGGATTTTGTTCTGACCCAAACCTGGCTCCACGAGACTAAACACAAGACAAAGGTACTGGCACAACCTTTTACGGTTTCATTTACAAATCCTGTTTCTACACAGATAAAAAGGTTCCGACAAGAAAGAGCCTTGCCAAGTTTTTGCAAGTCTGCCAAGAACAACAGATAAAGTTCCTAAACAATAAATCAAAGAGTCTCCAAATACCAACTCGGATATTCCTAACGTCCACCAAGCTCGAATATCAAACTTCTCTGCAAAGAATTCTGGTTTCTCAGCTGGCTTTTATCTCTTAAGGGAGGGGCCATTAAATTGCAGCCTTACTCCCGAGTCGCCCGTGCTGCTGCAGCTGCTCTTTCCTTCGAGCAGCCCTGCGTGCACACGCACTGGGCACAGGCTCCTCGGGGGCCTCTTCCTCACTGCTGCCAGCCTCCACAACCTCCGAAGGCAGCATTCCCCTCCCTGATGGTCCTGGCCCCATCCCTGCATCACACGCAGGCCCCTCATCTGAGTCCTCGCTCTCCGAGACCTCAGCCATCCGCACCTGCTGCCAGCGAACCACAACAGATTTTGGATGGAGCCTCACCTGACAGCAGGGGTGAGTGGGAGGGATGATCCTGCGCTTTTCTCTTCTTTCTCCTCCCTCTGATCCACGGAGGGTTATTTTTACGACCGGTTCAGTTGAACCGGTGCGAACCGGTAGCATGACACCACTGGTTTGACATCCGTGGCATAGAGAAAAATCTCTCAAGGACTTTGGTCCTGAATTCACCTTCTGATAAGCCACAGACTGTCATCCAACAGTGTGCAATGATGGTTGGATCTCTGCTAGTGGGCACTGTATACAGTAAACCATCATCCTGACCCGGCAAGGTTATTCTTGTCTCCTTTTCACAACAGTGGCTACAATTTTTAGGGGTTTTCTTTTTCTCCGCTCCTCTTCAAAGGCCGATATCATCTTATTGCGGTAGCAGTCTATTATGCTTCCTCCTCCCCAGCTGGTAAACAGCACACCCTCCCTCTCTCCCACGCCATTCGAGGAAATAACAACCACAGATTCTTCAACTCAAGGGCTGCAACCCAACACATATTTCAAAGCAGCTGGCTGTGTTTTCAAAAGCCCCCTGAAAAGGGATATTCTACGCCCAAAGCAAAGTGCTCCGATCCCCAATCGCGCGATCCGATCATCCTCCTTTTGTTTTTGAGTCAGCTCTGTGCCGACCGTACAAATATCTTCGTTTTATTGCTGAGATGAAGTTTTGAAGATGAGACGAATAGGATTTTGCACAGTCCGGGTTCTTTGAGAATACCGGGCAAGTTTGGGTTTCAATTAGAGGAGGAAATCAAATCATCGGATCTAGAATAAAGAACTCCATTTTCAAACCCAGGCTGGATCATGGCTTAACGTCGTAGCTCTGATGAAATTCGCATCACTTCCAATGCTCGTAAATCTTTTGATTAGGGTTGTGATTCTGGAATCTGGATATCGTTAGGACTGTGTGGTTTTCCCAACTCGGATTCCAAAAATAAGCCTCAGCGTAGGAAGAAGCATCTATACCAGTAGTGGTTAAAGTTTTGGGGCTCCTGCGTCAAAAATTGTCATGCTCGGTGCCAGCACCCAGAAGACAATGCGCGCCCCCCATGCCCCCTGCGCACATGCGCGCAATCCCCACCAACCCACCCTCGCCATCCCCTTACCTAAACTGCACCTCACAGCTGATTTTTGGCCAGTTTGAGGCCTTTTTCAGCGTCCCAGAGGATTCAGGAAGGCTTCTGCAAGCTTCTGCAGGCTTTTCAGGCCAAAAACTAGGCCCGTTTCATCACTTCTGGTATTTCCAGAAAAATAGGAAGTGACAAAACAGGCCTAGTTTTGAGCCTGAAAAGCCTGCAGAAGCCTTCCTGAAGCCTCTGGGAGGCCGAAAAAGACCTCAAACTGGCTGAAAATCAGCTGTGAGGTGCGTGCGTGCACAGTGAGGTAAGCTTGCCTGCAGCTCGCACGCCAGCACAAATGGCTCTGCATGCCACCCGTGGCACACGTGCCATAGGTTCTCCATTGTGGATCTCTACAGAACTTGTCTGCAATTCTTGAAAGCAGCCGGATCTTTCCCCAGAATTCTGCAGCTGTCCTGGGAAAAGATGCAGCTGCTTTAAATAATTGTAAATAGGGACTAGTCTTATGCAGATCATTATGTACCAGAGCAGAGGTCTCCAAACTTGTCAACTTAAAAGCTTGTATACTTCAACTCCCAGAATTCCCCAGCCAGCTAGAGAATTATGGAAGTTGAAGTCCACAAGCCTTAAAGTTGCCAAGTTTGGAGACTCCTGTCCCAGAGCACTTTTTTTTTTCTGAAACCCCAATATGTTGCACAACCTGATCGGGTATTTTGAAACTTGGACGATGGTGGTTCAATGGTTTTTGATCTTTTAAATGAATTGGAGTTACAGGTAGTCCTTAGACTTACAGCCATTCATTTAGTGACAGTTCAATGGCACTAAAAATGGGACTTACAACTGGCCCTTGTACCTACAATCGTTGCAGCATCCACACAGTGACATGTTTAAAATTGGTCATCGACATCCCAAAGGGGCTTTTCCAAGAGGCAACTGGACTTTCTGGTTTTTTTCTTGGAAGACGTTTCGCTTCTCCTCCAAGAAGCTTCTTCAACTCTGACTGGATGGTGGGAAAGGATTGAGACTCCTTGCAGACAGCTGGTCATTTGCATCCTTTTAGAGAGACGTTGAGGCGACTTGGGGGTTTATCTGTGTCCTCAGGGTCACCTAAGTAGTGCAAATGGGTGTGGAGCCTTTTTGGAATGGTTGAAAGGACTGTGCAATTCCAAGAAGGCTTCACACCCATTGCACCACTCCGGTGACCCTGAGGACACAGATAAACCTCCAAGTAGCCTCAACGACTCTTTGAAAAGGATGCAAATGACCAGTTCTGTCTGGAAGGAATATAAATCCTTCCATTCTCCACCGTCCAATCAGAGCTGAAGAAGCTTCTTGGATGAGAAGCAAAACGTCTTCAAAGAAAACCCAGAAAGTCCAGTTGCCTCTTGAAAAAAAAGCACCTTTGGGACAACCACAACTTGGATGACTAAGAATCTGCACAGGCATTTGCCAACGGACATGTACTTATGATGGTTGCAACATTCCAGGGTCACCTGATTGCCACTTGCAACCTTCCCACCTGGCTTCCAACAAGCAAAATCAAAGGTGGAAGCCAGATTCACTTAACAACCATGTGACTCATGAAACAACTGCAGCAAAAAAGTCATAAAATCAGGCACAAGTCACTTAACAACTGCCTTGCTCAGCGACGGAAACTCTTGATCCCAATTGTAGTCATATGCTAAGGACTACCTGAATGTAACTTATTTCTATACAGCTGTTGATAAAAATTATTTAACCGACGCTCATTTAAATTTCCACTCCTGTTGCAAACAATCTGAGCCACAGAATTCATGCAGAACATTTAACACTGCCCGAATATCCAGAATTCTAGGAATATTTCAGGTTGTTTCTCTGTGAGATTGCTGGGAAAAAAATGAATTCACTTTGTAGCTCCATCTCAGCCCTAGAAGAGCAGATATCTTTCTACACAGCCTTCACAAATTCTATTTCTTTCTGACAAAATAAACTCTACCGAGTCTTCTTCTAGCTTTTGTTATTATGTTTTTTTTGTTGCACAGTTAGCCAGATGTTTAGTCCGGATTTGGTAATTTTCTGTCCGCCTATCGAGTCTTTTCCAGGGACTTGAGTTAGGCAGATGCTGTTATTTAATCTTATTAAAGGTATCGTCACAGGAGGCAAACTGTCCCAAGTAAAATTTGGTTGTTATTATTATTATTAATATTATTATTTAGGCTCCCATCAAGAGGAGATCTCAGAAACATCCTTCTGTCCTCCTACCTCAGGGAGTTTGACTTGTCCTTCCAGGAAGTGACAATTGCGAGGTTCGTGGGTGCAAACATGACGATATTTACACCAATAGCATCGGTAGGGGCTTTCTACGCACGAGAGGCACCTGAAAAGATTAGAACAGAAAAGAAACATCAAAAAAGCACACCAGTGGCGGGATTCAAAATTTTTTTTTTACGGCCGGTTCTGTGGGCGTGGCTTGGTAGGCGTGGCAGGGGAAGGATATACTGTAAAATCCCCATTCCCTCCCCCACCCCACTAACCTGCTTTCCAGCTCCGTTCTCCTGTGCAGGGCAACCCAAAAAGACCCAGCCAATCAGCTGGGACTCAATGGGAGGCGGAGAATAGATGGGGTTGGCGGGCCCAGTCAGAGGTGGGATTGGCCGGTTCTCTGAACTACTCAACATTTCCGCTGCCGGTTCTCCAGAACGGGTCAGAATCGGCTGAATGACCACCTCTGAAGCACCCATGCCATTCTTGGGTGGGGGGGTTTAAATAAATCAAAGCGCTGATCCTAGCCACAGAGGCACCGTCAGAAAAAGAGGACCCAGGAGAGAAGCGTGAACTCACGAGGTGTGGACGCTGCAGTTGTAGAAGACAAAGCTGGTGCTGGCAAAAGTCATGCCGGTTTCTTTGGATTTGAGCTGGAGCTGGACAACGTGGTGGTCTCCTAAGGAGGAAGGAAAACAAGAGGGTTACCTTGTTATTCATCCGAATACAGAGATGGAGGGAAGTCCGTTCTCCTAGCAACTCTACCTGTGTCCTGGTCCACCTGCACATGGCTGTTCTCCAGGGCAGGGAACTCGGCAACTTTAAGACTATGCCAGCTGAGGAATTAGCACACATATAGACTGGGTGAAACCAGGCTTAATGGCAGTAACTGGGAGAGGGATCTTGGAGTCTTAGTGGACAACGAGCTAAATATAAGCCAGCAGTGTGCAGCAGCAGCCAAAAAAGCCAATGCAACCCTATGTTGCATTAACAGAGGGATACAATCGAGATCAAGGGAGGTACTAATACAACTCTATAATGCCTTAATAAGACCACATCTAGAGTACTGCTTCCAGTTTTGGTCACCACACTATAAAAAAAGTGGTTGAGACTCTAGAAAAAGTACAGAGAAGAGCAACCAGGATGATGACACTAAAACATATGATGAACGGTTGCAGGAACTGGGCCTGGCTAGTCTAGGGAAGAGAAGGACCAGGGGAGACAGGATAGCAGCCTTCCAATAGTTGAGGGGTTGCCCAAGAGAGGAGGGGGGTCAAGCTATTCTCCAAGGCACCTGAAAGCAAGACAAGAAATAATGGCTGGAAACTGATCAAGGAGAGTTTTAACCTGGAAATAACGAGAAACTTTCTGACAGTGAGAACAATCAACCCATGGAACAGAAGTTGCCTTTGGAAGTTGTGGGAGCGCCATCACTTGAGACTTTCAAGAAGAGACAGGATTGCCATTTGTCAGAAATGGGGTAGGGTCTCCTGCTTGGGTGGGGGTTGGACTAGATGACCTCCAAGCTCCCTTTCAACTCTGTTAATCTGAATTCTGGGAGTTGAAGTCCACAAGTCTTAAAAGTTGCCATGTTTGGAGACGCCTGCCCTAAGGGAAATGTTCTTTCAAAGAATGGGGTAAAATTGCCAGTGTAGTTGTGTTTCTCTACCTGGCGGCTTGGACTTGCCACTAATATTTTAAAGAGCTGGCTCTGGATTTGAACTTTTAAACCAGCTTTCAACTGAGATAACCCAGACTTAAATCATTCCGGAGTGTGTTGATGCTAGTCCTAAATTAAATTTGGCGGTACTCATTTGTTTAGCGGCTGTTCCAAGTTACAGCGGCTGTCAGCGTTCCAGCAAACCTCCACTCCAATCAGTAACTCCGAGACAAACGTATTTCAAAAGTACCCTTATTAGAATAGCACCTGGCACATCTGTGGAATCCTGAATCTAAAAGTTTTTTCAGGCTTTCCACAATTTCCGAAACTACAAATCCATTGTCATGCCCTTGTTGGAGTCTGATTCTGAGGGTGATATTGATCAGCTGACAGGGACTGTGGCTCCGGTGGCTGTGAAAGAAACGGGGGGAGAGCACAGTCCGGCTGGGCATTCAGAGGAAGAAGACCCAGGGCCATCCCCTCTTCATCCTAGGACACGCAGGGAGGAACAGAGAAGGGAGCAACATGTGTTACGGTAGTGGAAAAGGCCCTGATCCCTTTCATTAGTTGCAGCTGGGAGAACAGGATATAAGTGGGGCATTTTAAATAGCTCTTTGCTGGAAGCAAAGCATGCTTTATCTTGGTCGAGGCCTATCTGGGTTTTGGCGTCTTCCCAACTGTGGTTGCTGCAATTATCTTGTGGAAGTCTGCAATTTATCATCCTGGCCTGCAATGTTAATGACTCCAATGTGGTTTGTGTTGGGTTTTTTTTTTTTTACTTCTAATTATTTTTAGTTTTGGTTCGGACTGCATTTACTCCCTTCGTAAACTGTTTCTGGAAGAGTTTGATGTCAAGTCGAGAATAATTGGACATTGAAGCCCAAGTTGGAGGCATTAAAGGGAATTTATTCTACTTTTGTGACTGTGTTATTTTTGTGTCACGCCCTGGGTCATCACATCCATCTCCCCTTGGTCATCATCACATCACATGGCCCAATCATGATCCATCCAAAAGTACAATCCTTATTTCATCCTGCGCCGTACTCAATGACCTTGGACTAACAGAATAATTTTATTTTGTCTACTTAGAGCTACTTCATTGAAATCACCCCACTTCCACTCTCCCAGGCTATGTGGCAGCGTGGAATATGGCTTCCAAAGCTGACAGGCATCCCCCCTTGAGAAATTCACCTCCTAAAAGAGACAATAAGCAATAAACAAAACACAACCACAACTTTTGAGATATGTTTGTCTCGGAGTTGCTGATTGGAATGGAGGTTTGCTGGAACGCTGACATTATCCCAAATCTCCTTCCTCCCACTTTCTCAGGCTATGTTGCAGCATGGAATATGGCTTCCAAAGTTGACAGCGGCACAGAAAGAAGTGACACACGGCCATTTTTCACACTTACGGGCCGTAGCAGCATCCCCGTGGTCACGTGATCAAAATTCAGATGCTGGGCCACTGGCTCCTATCTATGATGGTTTGCAGTGTCCCCAGAGGTCCTGTAATTCCCCTTTTGTGACCTTTTCACAAGCAAAGTCAATGGGGAAGCCAGTTTTACTTAACAACCATGTTACTAATTTAACAACTGCAGTGGTTGACTTAACAAATGTGTTAAAAAAAAAAAAGTCATCAAATGGGGCAAAATTCAACTCAACAAATTTCTCACTTAACCACATCAATTTGGGGCTCAGTGGGGGGGGGGTCCCTGAGTTGAGGCCTCCTTGCATTTCATTTCAAGATGATGTTTCCCCCATTTCGCTCCCCCTCACCTGCACCCCACACAGCCCCGATGTTCTCAGCTATGACAACCCCTTCCCTACCCTTCACTCACAGTGACAGGCCCTTTCTGTTCCCTTTAATCCTGGCCTGTCTTCTTTCAGTGACAACCTGAATGCTGGCTTGTGCTTTCATCTGACAGCCGCATCTCAGGGACCTATTAAGGCTTTAGAACAAAGGTGTGCTTCTGCGTGTTTAATGCAAAATCTTTTGACCCCAGTTTGGCTAATCCACCTCATTTTCTTCCCCCCACCCACCCCAAAAGAGTCATTAATCAATCAACAACAAAGAGGACTTGACAAGAGCTCATCACGGTGTCTGCATGCGCAAAGATGCGCTCGCACACTCCTGAATATATTTGGGGACGAGGGCGCCCTCTTCCGCTGCCCGTCTGCTGCCTAGGGATCGCTCCACTAACGCATTGGATTTAATTGCAAGCCACTTCCTGCCGGAGGGGCTTTAAATTTGAATAGATCATGAGAGGCTCCCAAGCAGAGGTGGGTATTCAGCTGGTTTGGACCAGTTCTGGAGAACCAGTAGCAGAAATCTTGAGTAGTTTGGAGAACTGGCAAATGCCACCTCTAACTGGCCCCGCCAACCCCATCTCTTCTCTGCCTCCCATTGAGTCCTAGCTGATTGGCTGGGTCTCCTTTGGTTGCCCTGCACAGGAGAACGGAGCTGGAAAGCAGGTTAGTGGGGTGGGGAGCAGTGGTGGGATTCAGCCAGTTTGCACCAGTTCAAGAGAACCGGTTCTTAACTTTCTGAGCAGTTTGGTGAACTGGTTGTTGGAAGAAACCATTAGGGCAGAGAACCGGTTGTTAAATTATTCGAATCCCACCACTTGGTTGGGAGGGAATGGGGATTTTGTAATAATCTTCCCCCAGGAGTGGAGAGGGAATGTGATTTTGCAGTATCCTTCCCCTGCCACACCCACCAAGCCACACCCACAGAACAGGTAGTAAAAAAAATTGAACCCCCACCCCTGTCCCCTGTGTTAGGGGAGGCATGAACAAAAGGCAGTCTATAAATGTAGATTTCCTTTATTTGCAGAAAAAGCCCACTGGAGGCTTTTAAGAAGAGATTGGATTGCCATTGGTCAGAGCTGGTATAAGGTTTCCTGCTTTGGGGTTGGGTGGGTTGGACTAGATGACTTCCAAGGTCCCTTCCAATGGGGGTTTTGCAGTATCCTTCTCCTGGACTGAGGAACGAATGGAGGTTTTGCACTATCCTTCCCCCAGGAGCCCAAGCGCTGTGCCAGCAAAAATGCCAGATCCAGGCCCCAGGCCTTGAGTCTGACGCCCGTGATCTACAAGAATTGTAGATCCTTGCTTTAGCCTGGCAAGATTCTGTCTGTAGGCAAACAAACAACCATTAAGGAACCACTCAGAAGTCACTCCACTTGTTCTTGGTTCTTGGGGCCTGACCCAGAGAGGACGTTTGGGATCCTAACAGTATTCATATTTACCATTTTCCGTGATGATCTTCGGGACCTCTTTGGCTGCTGGCGACAGGCACTTGATCTTGTTCCCTGACACCACTCCGTCCATTTCTGCCAGGTCTCCAAAGGAGCAATTGACTCCATGGGATAGCTCAGGCACGTTGTAGGCCTCCAACACCAGCTGCAGGAGAAAAAGAGGAGAGAGGAGAGGAAAGAGAGCGATGAGAAAATGTGGAAAGGACAGGAGCTACGAAAGGAAAGATGGAAGGAAGGTCCTGCTGTTGCCATTCCCCGTCAAAAAGCAGGAGGCTGGGAATATCAAATGATGGGGTTTGTCTTCCTCATAAAGATAACGACAACCGTACCGGTTGGAGTGTTGGTTGACAATGAGACACAGGCCGCTCGTTTGAAGACAACAAAGTCCACATTTTGGGCAGAGAAGACCGCCGGTTTGAAAGAGGGGACCAAAATTGAACAGCTTTCCCTCAACAGAGAGGGATGGATATGACCTCATCTATCTCCAGTCTACAACACAGTCCTTTCTGCGGTTCCAAGAAGGCTCCACACCCATTTGCACTATTCAGGTGACCCTGAAGGCACAGACAAACCTCCAAGCCGCCTCAATGACTCTCTAAAAAGGATGCAAATGACCAGCTGTCTGCAAGGAGGATCATCCCTTCCCTTCCCTCACCATCCAAGTCAGAGAGGAAGAAGCTTCTTGGATGAGAAGCGAAACGTCTTCAGAGAAAAACCAGAAAGTCCAGTTGCCTCTTGGAAAAGCACCTTTGGGACAACCCATGACTTGGAGGGCTGAGAATCTCCACAGACAATGAGACCATTGAAAGAGGAGAAGAATTCATCTTCCTGGGCTCTTAAAATCAACCAAGGTGGTGATTTAATGTCGTGGGTAAATCTAGTCTAATGAAAAGAACCAGGGAGATACGAAAGCATTGTTCCAATATTTGAGGAGCTCCGAAAGAAGAGGGGGTCAAACTATTATCCAAAGCACCTGAAGGCAGGACAAGAAGCAATGGATGGAAACTAACCAGGAGAGAAGCAACCTAGAACTAAGGAGGAATTTCCTAACGGTGAGAGCAATCAACTAATGGAACAGAAGTTGCCTTTAGAATTTGTAGATGTTCCATCGCTGACTGAAGAGGCATAGAGACATAGAGATTTTAAAAGCCAAAAAGAAATAAAAGAACCAGAAGACCTACTTACTACCAATCAACACCCACATAAACGGGGATTAATATCAGACCAACAATCTGTCACAGTATATTCATGAACTGGAATAGAGCATGGTAACAAGGTCAGCCAATGTATAGACATAGCCACTAAGTCAGCCAATGAGGAGTGTTTTGGAAACTGAAACTAGAAGTAGCTCAGGCTGGAAACTGAAACTAAAAGTAGCTCAGGCTAGAAACTGAAACTAAAAGTAGCTCAGGCTAGAAACTGAAAATAAAAGTAGCTCAGGCTGGAAACTGAAACTAAAAGTAGCTCAGGCTGGAAACTGAAACTAAAAGTAGCTCAGGCTAGAAACTGAAAATAAAAGTAGCTCAGGCTAGAAACTGAAACTAAAAGTAGCTCAGGCTGGAAACTGAAACTAGAAGTAGCCTAGGCTGGAAACTGAAACTAGAAGTAGCTTAGGTGTGGCTCTGTATTAAACTCTGCAGCTATGTTGAGCTCTGAGTCTGTCTATTAAAAATGAAACTGCATCTCTCCTCTGCTGTATATACTGCTTGCCTGCTGAACTAAAGTGAAACTGATGTCTGTTTCTGAGCTGCTGAAGTTGCTGCTGGAGCTCTGAACTTGCAACATGTCTACTTCTGTCTGAGTTTGCTCCATGTTGGAGAAATCTACAACCGGTTTGTAAAATCTATGTTTATAAAGGCGTTAAATGAAGCATTGGCCATCTGTTTTTCTGGCACTGAATTAACGCTGCAAAATCAATCAAGCCACAAATAATGCCTAGCCAAGGAACCACCAACTCAGACAAACAATCAAACGGTGAACAACAGGTTCATCAAGGAGCACCAAGATTGCTCCCACCAAAACTGGCAGGTAAGCAACTAGTATATAAACAGAGAGCAAACTCCACATAAACATCAAGATTAATACTAGACGATCAGAAAGTAAACAATTCCCCAATCAAGGGATTATTAACTCAGGCAAACAAGCTAACAGTAAATAACAGCCTAACCAAGGAACCAACAAGAATACTAACATTACGGTTATCATTGTCATTAATACACTGCTCAAAAAAATAAAGGGAACACTTAAACAACACAATGTAACTCCAAGTCAATCACACTTCTGTGAAATCAAACTGTCCACTTAGTAGCAACACTGACAATCAATTTCACATGCTGTTGTGCAAATGGAATAGACAACAGGTGGAAAGCATAGGCAGTTAGCAAGACATCCCCAATAAAGGAGTGGTTCTGTAGGTGGTGACCACAGATCACTTCTCAGTTCTTATGCTTTCTGGCTGATGGTTTGGTCACTTTGAATGCTGGCGGTGCTGTCACTCTCGTGGTAGCATGAGACGGAGTCTACAACCCACATAAGTGGCTCAGGTAGTGCAGCTCATCCAGGATGGCACATCAATGTGAGCTGTGGCAAGAAGGTTTGCTGTGTCTGTCAGCGTAGTGTCCAGAGCATGGAGGGGCTACCAGGAGACAGGCCAGTACATCAGGAGATGTGGAGGAGGCCGTAGGAGGGTAACAACCCAGCATCAGGACCGCTACCTCCACCTTTGTGCAAGGAGGGACAGGAGGAGCACTGCCAGAGCCCCGAAAAATGACCTCCAGCGGGCCACAAATGTGCATGTGGCTGCTCCAATGGTCAGAAACAGACTCCATGAGGGTGGTATGAGGGCCTGACGTCCATAGGTGGGGGTTGTGCTTACAGCCCAACACCGTGCAGGATGTTTGGCATTTGCCACAAGATTGGCACATTCTCCACTGGCACCCTGTGCTCTTCACAGATGAAACCAGGTGCACACTGAGCACATGTGACAGACGTGACAGGGTCTAGAGGCGCCGTGGAGAACGTTCTGCTACCTGCAACATCCTCCAGCATGAGCGGTTTGGCAGTGGGTCAGTAATGGTGTGAGGTGGCATTTCTTTAAGGGGCCGCACAGCCCTCCATGTGCTCGCCAGAGGTAGCCTGACTGCCATTAGGCACCGAGATGAGATCCTCAGACCCCTTGTGAGACCATATGCTGGTACGGTTAGCCCTGAGTTCCTCCTAATGCACGACAATGCTAGACCTCATGTGGCTGGAGTGTGTCAGCAGTTCCTGCAAGATGAAGGCATTGATGCTATGGACTGGCCCGCCCATTCCCCAGACCTGAATCCAATTGAGCACACTTGGGACATCATGTCTTGCTCCATCCACCAATGCCATGTTGCACCACAGACTATCCAGGAGTTGGGGGATGCTTTAGTCCAGGTGTGGGAGGAGATCCCTCAGGAGACCATCCGCCACCTCATCAGGAGCATGCCCAGGCATTGTAGGGAGGTCATACAGGCACGTGGAGGCCACACACACTACGGAGCCTCATTTTGACTTGTTTTAAGGATATTACATCAAAGCTGGATCAGCCTGTAGTGTTTTTTTCCACTTTAATTTTGAGTGTAACTCCAAATCCAGACCTCCATGGGTTGCTCAATTTGATTTCCATTGATAATTTTAGTGTGATTTTGTTGTCAGCACATTCAACTATGTAATTAACAAAGTATTTAATAAGAATATTTCATTCATTCAGATCTAGGATGTCTTATTTTTGTGTTCCCTTTATTTTTTTGAGCAGTGTATGTGAAAGGAGAGCAAAAGAGAGTAAACTCACCTTACTTCTGAAACTGATGATGTTACCTAGCTGGGTAATGAAATGTCTACAAGAAAACCATCAAGCTCAAAGCCCACCAAGGACCCTACAGTCTTCATCTTCTTCTCTTTCCTTCACCTCTTCCCTTCTCCTTCCTTCCTTTTGTCCTTCCTTCCTTTTTTAATTCCTTTCTTCCTTTCTCCTTTTTCTTCACTTTCCTTTCCTTCCTTCCTTCACCTTCCTCCCTTCCTTCCTTCCTTTCCTCCTCCTCCTCCCACTCCTCTTCTCTTCCCTTCTCCTTCCTTTCTTTTTTCCTTCCTTCCTTTTTAATTCCTTTCTTCCTCCTTTCTTTTCTTCCTTCCTTCTTTCCTTCCTCCTCTTTCCTTCACCTTTCTCCCTTCCCTCATTCCTTTCCTCCCCCTCCTCTTTCTTCTCTTCCATTCTCTTTCCTTCCTTCCCCCCTCCCTTCCCCCCTCGCTTCCTTTCTCCTCCTCTTTCTGTTTTCCTTCCTTCCTCCTTGCCTCTCTCCCTCCCTTCCCCCTCCTCAAACCCCACTCTTTTCTATTACTGAAGACCAATATCACCTTGGTCACAAGGCCGGAAAGCCCTGAGCGAGGGGCCTTGGGTGTGGTGGACTCTGAGAATTCAAAAGCCCATAATCCTCACCGTCACGCTGTACTGGGAGACGGAGATGTTGTTGGGATGCACGGTGAGTTGGACACATTGCTTCATCTCCGAGGCAAACCTCCGGGGCTCGCTGGACCGTTCGCACTGCTCCTTCCTGGTGCACCTGAAAAGCGAGGGAAGATGGACACAGAAGCCAAAGACATCAGAGCTCACCCCAAAATTTGCACCAAGCACAGCAGTCCTCAACTTACGACTGGGTTGGTTAACGGCAGACCTTCCAGACCTATTGCAAAAGGTCTCGCGCAGCAGCAGAAATTTTAGGCTCCGTTGTGGTTGTAAATCGAGGACTAGCTGCACTGCTTATGTCTGTAGTCTATGCTAGGCTGTTCTGACCCAGCTCCACAAACACGACAAACCATCTGTATTTAAATCAGTGATTCCCTTTATTAGGAGTGCTAACAGCCCCAGCCAAAAGTTTCTCTCTCACTGAGGGCTAACAAGTCCATCAGTCCGGGAGATGAATAGTTGTCTGACACACTTATTCATCTCCTCCCCCTGCCTTTTATCCCCAGAGCTCAGGTGGGTCTTTGTTAGCAGTGGTGGTGACCTTTTACCGCTGCACCATAGAGAGCATTTTAACATACTGCCCCTCTGTATGGTTTGCCACTTGCACAGGGGCAGATAGCACAGTACTCCAGAGGGTTAATGTCATTGCCCAGAAGATCTTTGGTTGCCCTCTCCCCTCTTTGGAAGAGCTTTAGAGCTCCCGCTGCCTTAAGAAAGTTCAAAACATCCTCAAAGATCCATCTCATCCTGGGAACCCTTTTTTTGAACTATTACCATCTGGCAGACGGTACAGGAGAATAATAAAAACAAGGACAAATAGGCTGAAAAACAGCTTTTATCCCAGAGCAGTAACTCTTTTGAATTCTGCTGTATAGTGCAGTGTTGGTGTGGTGTCAGGGGTTTCCGGTTCAATGTGTGAAGGATGTGCGTTGGTGTTTATTTTCATGGTCATTATGTGCGCTGAAGATGGTGTTTGATCCCATTGTATGAGGTGCAATGACAATAAAGTAAACTAAACAGAGCTAGGGTGGAGCTTTACAAGCAGCGGTGGCTCTTCCGGCCCAAGGACCGGCCCATAGATTTCCACTGCTCTCCTCTTCTCTGCCTTCTGCACATCCGTGCGTCACGCACTAGACCCAGCTGTTCCTCCTCTTCCTCATCAGCCACCTCCAGACCTGTACTGCTTGTGTTTGTTGTCTATGCTTGCCTGTTCTGACCCAGCTCCCCAAACGCGACAAAACCCCCTGTAGTTAAACAAATGTTCCTTTTATTAGGAGTGCCAGCAGCCCCGGCAAAAAGTCTCTCTCACGCACAGCAGGCTAACAACTCTGTCTGGCATGGAGATGAATAGTTGTCTGCCACCCCTATTCATCTCCGCCCCATGCCTTTTATCCCCAGAGGTCGGGTGGGGCTTCACTAGCAGCAGTGGCTCTTCCGTCCCGAGGACCGGCCCATAGATTTCTACTGCTCTCCTCTCCTCTGCCTTCTGCTCATCCGCGCGTCAGGCACTGGACACAGCTGTTCCTCCACTTCCTCATCAGCCACCTCCAACATAAGCCCCAATTATTATTGTTAATTACATTTATACAAAGCCCAACCCTTCATGAACTATAGTACAGCGTAAAATCATGGTCTGGTATATATAACTTGCCAAGACGGGGCATTTCCACAAAGTTCAAAAAGGTCATGGAATAAAGGTAGCATTTTGTGGCCTCCAGCTTGAGTTTTCTGACTTGATGAGCCCCTCCTGCACCCCCCCAAAAAAATCCAAAGCTGCATTCCGAAATTATGCTCAACCCATAATTATCCACTCCTTGTTTTAGAGACCCAAAACACCGAATCCTTGCCCAGATCGGAGAAGGATGAAATGACATCTTTCATCTCGTAATCACCCACCTAATAGGATGCACGATTAATATCAAAAAAATAAAAGTCCAGGCCACCGTGAGCTAATTATCCACCATTAAGCTAATGCAACAGACCTTCAAAAAGATTCTTTATTATTAACGGCAACTTTGGCCCCTGTAAAATTCACTCTGAAGCTAAAGTTGGGAAGCTAAATGATTCAAACTTTCCACTGCCTTTGAGGGTTTTGTTTTCCAGAGTTAGAACAGAATAGAGTAGAGCTGGAAGGGGCCTCAGAGGTCTTCTAGTCCAACCCCCTGCTCAAGCAGGAGTCCCTATAACAGTGGTATCTAATCTTTTTGGGCTCCTGTGCCAAAAATTGTGCGTGTACTTGCATGCTCGCGCTTGCATGCCAGCACCCAGAAGCAATGCGTGCCCCCCATGCCCCCTACACATGCACGCGCAATCCCTACCCACCCACCCACCCTGATCCCCTTACCTGCACTATGCCTCACAGCTGATTTTCATCTGGTTTGAGGCCTTTTTCAGCCTCCCAGAGGCTTCAGGGAGGCTTCTGCAGGCTTTGCAGGCCAAAAACTAGGCCCGTTTTGTCATTTCTGGTATTTCCGGAAAAACAGGAAGTGATGAAACGGGCCTAGTTTTCAGTCTAAAAAGCCTGCAGAATCTTTCCTGAAGCCTCTGGGAAGCCAAAAAAGGCCTCAAACCGGCCAAAAATCAGCTGTGAGGCACACGCATGCTCAGTGAGGTAAGTTGGCTTGCAGCTCGCGTGCTGGCACAAATGGCTCTGCGTGTCACCTGTGGCGTGCGTCCCATAGGTCCACCATCATGGCCCTATACCATTTCAGACAAGTGACTGTCCGGTCTCTTGTTAAAAACCTCCAGTGATGAAGCGCCCACAACTTCTGGAGGCAAGTTGTTCCACTGGTTAATTGTTCTCACTGTCAGGAAATTCCTCCTTAGTTCTAAGTTGCTTCTCTCCTTGGTGAGGTTGCATCCATTGCTTCTTGTCCTGCCCTCAGGTGCTTTGGAGAATAGCCTGACTCTCTCTCTTCTTTGTGTTAAGTTAAGGGATCCAGTCTGACTAGCAGAAATAATGCCTATAGGGAGTCCTTGAAGTAAGACCACAATTGAGAGCGAAATGTCTGTTGCTAAGCGAGACAGTTAGAACAATTCATCGGTGGAACGACTTGCCTCCAGAAGCTGAGGGTGTTCCAACAACGGAGAGTTTTAAGAAGAGACTGGACAACCATTTGTCTGAAATGGTATAGAACCGTGTTAGTGAACTATGCACGCTTGCCGGAAGTGGAACGCAGAGCCATTTCCCTCGGCACATGAACGGTCCCCCAGAAGTGCCCCACTGTGCATGTGGCCGTGTGCCACCACCTGACAGCTGATTGACGGGTATTTGGCGCGCATGTTCATGGGTCAGGGTGTGTGGGGGGGAGACATGCAGGCATGCGCAAAGACACGTGGCATGCGAGGGGGGATCGTGCAGGGGGCATAGGGGGCCAGCACGCATTGCCTGAGGCCATTTTGGAAGCATCTTCAGGGCTGCCAAAGCAAGACCGGGTGTGATTCCATTGGGGGTGTTTGTTGGAACCCTGACACTGGGTGGACTTCAAGTCCCAGAATTCCTTGGCCGGCATGCTGTAAGAGAGATGGACATCAACTCCCAGAATTCTTCAGCTGGCCTGCTTTAAGAGAGCTGGACTTCAACTCCCAGAATTCCTCAGCTGGCCTGCTTTAAGAGAGA
>NW_020717305.1:54095-70000 GCF_900518725.1 Notechis scutatus
TCTCTTCTCTTCTCTTCTCTTCTCTTCTCTTCTCTTCTCTTCTCTTCCCTTCCCTTCCCTTCCCTTCTCTCTCCTTTCTCTTCTCCTCCCTCTTCTCCTCTCCTCTCCTTTTGTAGATGTTCTGCATAACAATGGGGTTATGCTATGGGCTAAAATGCTTGGGGTTGTGTGTGGCAAACCTCACACCAAGGGTGTCTTCCAACTTGTTGGTGCAAATGAGATAACTGCTCATCCCACAGAGGGTCTGAGATAATCAAACCTTCCCCCCACCCACCCCCGTGGTCTTGTCTGTCCAGCAGGCTCCTGCCCAAGGACTCTTTTGACTCGGCTATTTGCAGTTAATTGCCTACAAGGATGCTACTTATCTTAGGCAGCCCTAGAGGGAGAGAGGGGTGATGGAGATGGTTGCCTAGCAGCAGCCAATGGGTGTGCAGTCCTTTTCCTCCTAGAAGGGCCAAGGATGCTGGAGAAAAGCATAAGCCGTGATGAAAGGATGGGGACTCAGTTCCTTTCTGAAGAAAGACCAAAGTCGTTTGGCCTTTATTTGTCGAGAGACAGAAAACAGGGCAAGGGGCAGACTTAAAGATTGGGAGATGATCAAATTATAAACCATGCTGGGTTGGATGAAAAGGAGGGGGATGCTTTCCTTTTCTCTCTGCAGACAAAACCAACCGTGTGCAACTTGTGAAGTGGCTCAGAGAAAGACCTAGCAAGATCTATTATTCACCCAAAAATTAAACTCAGTTTGTGCTAACCTTGCTTTGTGCGATATGTAGAATTATACCTGTGAAAATATAAAGCAATGGTAACGCCATTTTTAACCTCTGTGTTAACCTAAGATTATTTACTGTGATATTATGTAAGAATTCTCTATTGTTTTGTATAAAGGTTATATATTTGGCAGGTTCTGCTGTCCAGTGTCATGTTAATGATGGAGATTACTGGAAATGGAAACAGGGAAACAGGACGAGGAAACAGATGGTATGCTACAGTATTAGGGGTGTTGCGTAGCTGAATATGTAGATTGTGAACCCGGAAAGGGGTAGAGACTGTATATTTGAACCTGTATATAAACCCCAGCCTTCCTGGGAACCATGTCTTCGGCCCATGAGCAGAATTCCCTTTTGGAAAAGCTTCATAATAAAGCTCTTATATATTGTTCATATGTCTCCAGAATACCTGAATGGTTGATTTTTATCACACTTTGTCTTATTTTGTGGCGTACGAACACTTCCAAGTAAGGGATTCAGTCTCTTGTGAGGGGGGGCATTCATTTATTTAGTAAGATTTATATGGCTGCGCAACTTATTTGCAGTGACTCCGGATGATTTACAGAAATAAAACCCCAATACAAAACCCAATGCAGGTAGTCCTCAACTTATGACCACAACTGAGTCCAAAATTTCTGTCGTTAAGAGAGATATTTCTTAAGTAAATTTTGCTCTGTTTTAAGACCTTTCCTGCCACAGTTGTTAAGTGAATACACTGCCATCATAAGTTAGTAACAAGGTTGTGAAGTAAGTCGGCTTGTCAGAATTTCACAAAAGGGGACATTGCAACCGTCATAAATACGAGTCAGTTGCCAAGTGTCTGGATTTGGATCACATGACCATGGGGATGCTGCAATGGTCATGAGTGTGAAAAATGGTCCTAAGTCACTTTTTTCAGTTGCCATTGTAACTTTGAACGGTCACTAAATGAATGATTGTAAGTTGAGGACTACTTGTAGTTGGGGGTGGGCTTCAAAACTATCAACAACCGGTTTTCTTCCGGGTTGCTGGGTGGGCGTGGCCATGGTGGGCGTGGCCTAGTCAGCCTCCTGTACCATGGGGGGGAGGGGCATTTTCACCTTTCCTGGGCTCCGGAGGCTTTCGGGAGGGGGAAAACGGCTCTCTGGAGGCTGGAACTTTTGGGAGGCCCATTTTTTTCCCCTACCCAGGTTCTGGAGGCTTCCTTTGGGCCTCCAGGTGGGTGAAAATGGCCTCCCCCAGGCTCTGGAGGCCATTTGGGGACTCTGGGGAGGGGAAGGGAGGGGTGGTCGGGGACAGCTAGGGGTGGGATTTTCCAGTTCACTGAACCACCATAAAACTAGCTACAAGTTCACCCAAACCAGCGGCAGCCCACCCCTGCCTGTCGCCTCTCCATCCCTCTGGTGACAACCATCAGACCCATGATGGCCTCTGAATCATCCCAGGCCTGTGAGCAAAGTCTCATCTTCGGGACTGTTCCAACGAGTGTCAAAGTAGGGGCCAATTTATCCCCACAGGGAGGATGTTTCTCAGGGAGGGAGCCACCCCAGAGAAGGCCTTTCTTCTGGGCCCCACCAGATGGAACTCGGTAGGAAGCTCCTCCCTTCCCCAGGATAAAAGATATTCTATACAGGATATTAAAAGAGGCAGGATATAACAGTTCCCCTAAAGGAGAAGAGGAGGAAAAAAAAAATCCTTAACAAAGGCAGAAAGCAACCCCGGTTCTTCCGCCAGGGGTGGGCTGCTTCCGGTTCTCAATGGTTTGGGCGAACCAGATGCTAACTTGACATCTGGTTCACCAAACTGGTAGTTCTGACGACTAGCTGGCCCCACCCACCCCATCCCAACCCCTCCCAGGAGTCTCCATGCAACCCGTTTTGGATCCCAGATAAGGATAGGGCCCGCACGAAGGTTCAAGAAGGGTGAAAAACCAGCCTCCCGGAGGCTCTGGAAGATCAGAAACGGGCCCATTTCCAGCCTCCAGAGAGCCGGAAGAGGGAGGAAATAGGCCTCCTGGATGTTTGAGGAAAGCCTCCGGAGCCCAGGGAGGGCGAAAAATGGGCCTCCCGGAAGAAACAGGCCGTTTCCAGCCACCAGAGCACCTCTGGAGCTGACTAGGCCATGCCGACTATGGCCACGCCCACCCAGAAACCAGGCAGAGAACCGGTTGCTAAATTTTTTTGAAGCCCATCCCGCCTTCTGCTATAGGCAAACAGCCTCAAGCAGAAGTCTGAAGAGGCTTTATGCATGGATATTTCTATCCATTCACAAAGCCAGGCCGCTCTATTCATAAACAAAGAGCAGCCAGCAGCTCCCAATAAGCAGCAGAACAGGCAAGGAGCCGAATCTGACAAGATTAACTCAGACAAACAAAACATCCAGGATTTGCCTTTCTCCTTTTTGCCTGTAGAGCCGGTCCTGACCTCTACATGACCCTACAGGCATCTGGCAACAGCCATTAAAATATTAAAGGACACATTCTTGCATAGGAACAAGCATCTCAATCACAATATTGTTATAAAAAGCCCCTCTACTCTCCACCTCAATTTGTCAGCCACCCCAGAAACATGCTGCTGTCACTGTCGTTTCTGGCGAACCAAATAAACGGAGACCTCTTTTCCGAATGCCGCCTGCCTCCAGTTCATTTCTCCTGTATCTTTCTTTCTCCCAGCTTGGAATGAGAGCGGGACCAGATCTTACTTCCAACACCTCCTTAAAAGAGGAGGCCCATAACACGATCGGTCAGGTAGATATAACTGCGGAAAGATGGTCCTTCAAATAAACTGGCTTGCAAGCCATGGAGGGCTTTGAAGGCGACCACCAGTGCCTTGAAATGGACCTGGAAGCTAATCAGCAACCAACACAGCTCCCGCAAGAGAGGTGACACCATTGGCACAAAACCATGCAAGCCACCGCACTTGGAACTAACCGAAGCTTCTGGATACTTTTCAAGAACAGCCCCAAGCAGAGTGCATTGTTAATTCAGGAACTATCTAAAGGAGGGTTTTGATCTCGGGTGAACCACAGCTGAGTAGTCACAACAGGCCTAGACAACCTTGGGGGGGGGGGGGGGGGGGGGATGGAAACTTGTCCAGGAAGGCATAATAAAGCCTGGCTGCTTGAGTGTGTATGATTTTCCCTCTTGTCTTACAAAGTTGGCCAAATCTATTGCTTTGGCAAGGAGAGGAGGCTAATCTATTCTAATGCATGCTAATTAAAGCTGAACTGCAAGCTCCATAAATAACCAAGCTCAGACAGCGGAACCTCTACCCGCCCGGTTCCTTCTTCCTTGTGCCTTATTATCTCTCCTCCCAGCTGGGATGCTGTCGCTTGTCACAAAGTTATTATTTTAATACCGTGTTTCCCCCAAAATACAACCTACTCCGAAAGTAAGTCCTAGCTTGATTTTTACATTCTTACAATGTAAGCCCTACTCCCAAAATAAGCCCTATGTAAGATCAGGGTGCACAGGTGAAAATTAAGCTAGAGTGGGGGATGGGTGGTGGTGGAGCTGCCCTACTACCTACCTTCGGACAACTGCACCCAGGCCTCTCACACCCCGACACCTGCCTTGCCAGCCCATTTTTTTTCTGCAGCCAGCAAGGCTGGCAAGGCTTTCCAGAAGGCCTCTGGAGCTGATAACAAAGTTCTGGATCGATCCAGAAGGTTGCAGAGGCCTTCAGGAAAGCCTTGCTGGCCACAGAATAAGGAGTTCCTGAAGGCCTCTGAGTGAAAGTGAGGTGAGTCAGTGGATAACATCACCCCAAAATAAGACCAGGTGCCTTTTTTTAGTGGCAAACGTATATAAGACAGGGTCTTATTTTCGGGAAAACACAGGTAAGAGTACAGATGTGCCCAAGTATTCTTGTATTGGACATTTCAAAGCTTTTCCCCCCATAAAGGCAAAATCGGAGGCTTATCTACACAATGAGCTAAAACAGTGTTTTTCAAAGCTGGCTATAAGTAGAATGGACTACAACTCCCAGAATTCTCCAGCCAGGAAGCTGCTTTTGGTTTAAACAGAACAAAAGATTTGTCCATTCAGCTTCAGACTGTTTTACTTTATTTACTTGGATCCCATCTTTTATTATTTTGTACGAATGACTCAAGTCCATGAACATATCCGACACACTTTCCTCCTACTATATTTCCCACATCAACAACAGCCCTGTGAGGAGGGTTGGACTGAGAGAAAGGACTTGTTCCGACCAAGGTTTCCTGAGACCGTAATTAAGCATTCGCTTAGTCCAAACAACTCTTGTTTTATTTCAACGCTGGGAAGTATGTTCATTCCCAGCCCGTAATGAGTCCCAAACAGTTTCTTGAGATAAGCACCCACCTTTCTCTCCTTTGAATGGCTGCCAACAACTACAGTGCCAAATGAACTGCATAAAGCCAAATGGAGCACAAAGTCCACACAAAGCTTCAAGGTTGAATCCAAACAGCACGAACGACATTGCTTCCTGCAAAGGCCGAACCAGGCCGAAACGGTAGAATACCACCACTGCACCTGCCCGGCTGGGCTCCCATACTCACTTTTATTCTCTGCTTTTGAAGCGCAACTACTTTGTGTGGCACAGCAGAGTGCCGTGCGGCAGCTGCTAAAGTGACCGGAAGAGTGCAGGCTTGCCGGAGGTGAGTTGGAATGCCTCTGCACCTGCGCAAAGTGCATATTTGGTGCGTGCGTGCATGCAAAATGCACCCACACATGCAAAGCGTGCCCACCAAGCCACAGCCACTGAACCAGTGGTAAAAATATTTGAATCCCACCACTGCTGAGGATGAGCACAAGTTCAAAAGCTCAGAAGACTTAAGCCTCTGGTTCCGGTGACTGACCCAGATTGGATCCTGTGCTAGAGCTGTTGATGATCCCACTGTGTTTTTCCTCATCTGTCCCCCCGTAATCCTTTTACTTGTTGGTGTGCAAACTGTGGTGACAGGCTTGCTACGATTTGCTCCTTTCTGATGGCTTTAATTGTGCTGCGTTGAGCAAACTATACAGGAGGGAGGTTAAATTAATTGGCTCTTGTTTCACAAACTGAAATGTTATCCAGAAGCCGGATTAGTATTATAGTTCAGAAAAATCAAAACAATTAAAAGCCCAGCTGCATGTACTGACAGATACAGATGGTGATGGAACCACTTTTTCTAATCCACGGAGAACTCACTGCTGGAGGGGGAAACTAATAGGCCTACAAAAGTATTGGGAACTATCAGCTGATATTTACTTTATTTATAAATTGGTATCCTACATTATTTTTTATAAATAACTCAATGTAACGAACATGCCTAATACTTCTTCATTCTTCTACTTTCCCCACAACAACAACAACCATGTGAGGTAGGTTGGGTTAAGAGAGAGTGACTGACCAAAAGTCACCCAGCTGGCTTTCAGGCCTAAGGCAGGACTAGAACTCACTGTCTCCTGGTGATCGGTTCAAAGTCACCCAGTTGGCTTTCATGCCTAAGGTGGAAATAGAACTCACAGTCTCCTGGTGATTGGCCCAAAGTGTGATGACCCGGGATGTAGCACAAAAGTAACAAAGTCACCAAAGTAAATAAATTCCCTTTAATGCCTCCAACTTGGCACCCAATGCCCAGTTATCCTCAGCAGGAGATCAAACTCTTCCAAAAACAGTCTACAAAGGGAAGAAATGTAATCTGAACCCAAAGTACAAATAAAGTAGAAATTAAAAAAAACAACACAAACCACGCTGAAGTAATTAACATGACAGACCAGGATAATAACTTGCAGACTTCCAAAAATTAACGAGGAACACACGGTTGGGAGGATGCCAAAACCTGGATAAGACTCGACAAAGATAATGCACGCTTTGCTTCCAGCAACTTTGCCATGCGCAGTTTGCCCTTTTAAACAGTCTTCCCAGAGGCAGCCCATGAAGGGGATCAGGGCCCTTTCCTCCCCCGTAAACCATGTTGCTCCCTTATCCATTCCTCCCTGCATGCCCTAGGATGAAGAAGGGGTGGGCCTGGGTCTTCCTCTGAATGCCCAGCCAGCCTGTGCCCTTCCCCAGTTTCCTCCACAACCTCCGGAGCCACACTGCCACTCCCTGTCAGCTGTTCCACCTCTCCCTCGCAATCAGATTCCAACTGAGGCATGACACAAAGTCACCCAACTGGCTTTCATGCTTAAAGTGGGACTAGACCTCACTGTCTCCTGGTGATTGGCCCAGTCACCCAGCTGGCTTTCATGCCTAAGGCTGGACTAGAACTCGCCCTCTAAGCCTATGCCTGACTTACAAACCATTCATTTAGTGACCATTCAAAGTTTTACAACACCGCTGAAAGCGCGACTTACATCCTGTCCTCAGACTTACAACCACTGCGCCATTCCCACGATCACCTGATCAAAATCGACCTATTTACGACAATTGCACTATCCCGGGCTCATACGGTCATCCCTCGTCACCTTTCTGACAAGCCAAGGCAACAAAGGAAGTCACAGACTGCAGTGATTCACTTAACAGACGCGGCAAGGAAGGTCGTAAAGTGGGACAAAGCTCCCTCTAACCACCATCTTGCTTAGCAAACAGAAATGTTAGGCTCAGCCCTGTGGTCGTATGTTGAGGATTACCTGTAAGACCATTTCAACAGACCTTCCAATTTCACAAAGCCGCGCATAAATTTGGCTTTGTGCGTAATGTTTTTTCTTGTCTTCTCTTGAGTTTATAAAAAACAACCCCTCCTGCTGCCAAATTCCTGGACAATCATTTGAAAGGAAGGGGGGAAAAATATGTACCGAGTGAGAAGAACTAATAAAAGGAAACAAAGCTGCAAGAGATAAGGCAATTAATAAGAGATAAGGCAATTAATTAATAAGCAAAGTCGCTCCTTTCTGGTAGACGCTGCCCTATCGGAGTTTTCTTATTAACGCTAATAATGTTTATGAATGTTTCCCTCTGAAATAAGAAGACAGTTCCTTGCGTAAGACCAGAGAGACAGCTGCGTAATTCACTGCAGGAATTTATATTCTTGGCTGGTTAGGCGCTGGTTTTTTCTCCCCTTGCAATTTTAAAAAAACTCTTTGCAAATACAGGTGAAGTTTCTTTTCTTTTTTTTTTATTTTTATTAAGCAACACCCAAGGTGACATAAAAGATGCCTTTGATATTAGCGTTTCTGGGTTTGCAATTTCCAGGAGAATACATGGACAAAGAGTGAAAGATGAGCAAAAGGACAATGTTTGAGTTTCCGAAATAGACATTTCCCCCAAAGGAACACTATACAGGTAGTCCTCAACTTACAGCAGATTAACAAGAGTTGGAAGGGACCTTGTAGGTCATCTAGTCCAACCCCACCCTACCCAAGCAGGAGCCCTTACACCATTTCTGACAGAGGGCAGTCCAGTCTCTTCTTGAAAGCTTCCAGTGATGAAGCTTCCATAACTTCTGAAAGGAAGCCGTTCCGTTGGTTGATTGTTCTCACTGTCAGAAAGTTTCTCCTTATTTCCAGGTTGAATCTGTCCTAGTTCATTTTCCATCCATTGTTCCTTGCCTGAAGGTGTGCTTTGGAAAATAGCTTGACCCCTTCCTCCTCTCTGGGGCAGCCCCTCAAATATTAGATATTAGATTAACAGAGTTGGAAGGGACCTTGTAGGTCATCTAGTCCAACCCCCCGCCCAAGCGGGAGACCCTACACCATTTCTGACAAATGGCAGTCCAATCTCTTCTTGAAGGTCTCAAGTGATGACGCTCCCACAACTTCCGAGGGAAATTTCTGTTCCATGGGTTGGTGGTTCTCACTGTCAGAAAATTCCTCCTTATTTCCAGGTTGAATCTCTTGGAACACTTCAATCATGTCTCCACTGTTCATTTAGTGACCATTCAAATGTACAGTGGTGCTGAAAAAAGCAACAGGACCATTTTTCACAGTTAAAATCTCTGTAGCATCCTCATGAACCTGCTTGGCAACAGGTTCATGTTATGTCTCACCTGTGCAAACGAGGTGAGAAGTCCAAATTCCCAACTGAAAACAGACAAGCAAGCAAGTCCAGAAATTACAGGGTTAAATTCCTTAAGCTGATAAAGTTCTTGGCAGTCTCACACAAGCTGTCTGCCAAGTCCGACAATAAAGCAAGAATATAAATCACAAGCCGACACCGCACACAGGATACTTGAAGCTTCTCTCACTAAATTAACACGTTGTCCCGAACAAGAACCCAGAGCTAACACACCCACTTTTATTCCCTGTGGGGCGTGTCAGTCCCTCATCTCATTCTCCGATTTGTCCTTTCTTTCTGCGTTGTATCTCACGCTTTTGCCTGTGTCTGTGCCTTGCATCAAACCAACATTCCTCAGTCAGAGGCTCTGATACGCCCTCCTGGTTATCTGCCGACACCTGAGGCACAACCAGGGAGGAAGGACTTGCCAAAGAGGAAAGTCCTGGGGAGGAAGGCAATTCCAAATCCTCTAACAAAGCAGGCTCAAACCTCAGAGCCAAATCCTCCTCTTCCTCATTATCCAAGTCTGTGTCCTCTAACAGAGCAGGCTCAAACCTCCGAGTCACAACAGGTTCATATCCATGACCATTGCTGTGTCCTGAGTGTGTGTGTGTGTGTGTGTGTGTGTGTGTGTGTTACAAACTATTCTAAAAATACGAGTTGTAAAAGAAGAAACAGATCTCCTGCAATCTCCGGAATCTAAAACTACATTTAATGTACTTACTGAGCTTTCATCAGAGCCTCTGCTGACATCGTCAGAGTTTTAAGCTACCATTACAGAGACCTCTGCCTTTATATAACATTAACCAATTTAGCCCTCTCACGCGTGATAGGCCCTCTCAATGACGGAGGTAAAAACAACAGAAATAACTACAGATGGGAGGCAGTTGAGTCCTGGGAGGGGCGGGGCGGGGTGGGTGGGGCCAGCTGGGCAGTAAATTTAACATCCGGTTCGCGTGAACCGGGCCGAACCGGCTGAATCCCACCCCTGGTTCAATAGCCATCAATCAACTCAGTTCCTGACGTGCCAGGAATGGGTTCATCTGAGGAGAAACATGGAGAGTTGTCCAAGGGACACATCACAAGATTGGACCAGCAACATTCCTTGCCTCCCTGTTCTAGTGGGTCAGATGGATGTGACCAGCAAGAGATAACCTGGTCCTGTTGTGGTTTGCTGGCAGCCTGTGCAGATGGCAGTGGAATCAGACAGTGGGGAAGAAAGGGGATCAGTCCGGGAGTCTGTGGAGGACCTGGACGAGGGTCCTGCGTCCGATGCAGAGATGGGGCCAGGACCATCTGGGAGTAGGGTGATGCCTCCGGAGCCTCCAGAATCTGGCAGCAGTGAGGCAGAGGAACAAGGGGAGCCTGTTCCCAGAGCGCATGTGCACAGAGCTGCTAGAAGGTGAGAGCAGCTGAAACAAAAGGGGTGACTCGGGAGTAAGGCTGGGAGGTGACTGCCCCTCCCATAAGGGATAAAGGACAGGCAAAGATGATGAAACCTTTGCAGGAAGCAAAGTCATTTGTTCGGTTCAAATTCATTCTTGAAGCTCTTTGTACTTCGGTTGGTTTTCTTTTCTAGTTCATTCAACACTTCTGTTATTGGCAGGAAAGAAAGGTGGGTGCTTATCTCAAGGAACTGTTTGAGATTCATTACCGGCTGGGAATGAAAACAATTCCCAGTGTTGCAATAAAAGAAGACTTGTTTTTAAAATAAGCATGTGCATAATTACGGAAGCCTTGGTCAGAATAGGTCCGAAGCTAACCAGCACCTTGAATTGCACCTGGAAGCAAAATCGCCAACCAATTCCTACCTACACTCCTATGTGAAAGCCAAAAATATTTTCTTCTCTCTGTTCTCCCACCCTTAATTCCTGGTGGTTGGTTACTAAGAAGGTTCTCAAAGATTTATAGGTAAACCTCGACTTACAACCACAAAAGATTTAAGTAAGTCAAGTAGAACCTCTAGTGTTTAACAATAAAACCAATACAGTGGAGAGTTTAGTCTGAAGCACAAAGATCTAATTTCTTTTTAATATGGGGAGGGGGGAATAATTCCACCTCTTTTACAACCGCTTATCAATATTACATAAAGCCTCCGCAAAGCAATTTGAGCGATTCTTTGTCCCTTTACATCTCAGCAATCGTATTTAACACTGATATCAAATTTTCTATTTCAAAAGGTTTAATTTACTTTCACCGCAAGCGTGTTCCTAGCATCTACACAGGCCTATTCTTTGTATTCTATATAATAATAAAACCATATTTTTAAAAAGAAAAAAGGGGGTGATGAAGGAGTAGAGGAGGCTTTAAATTCAGCCCACCCTGTCCCCCCCTGACGATTAGAAACTCGGCTTTTTCCATGGCTGAGAAACTATAAATAAATAAAATATATATATATATCCACAGTCTCAGGCAAGGCAATCTGTAACCTCACACAGTCTCTCTTGAAGATTCAGACCCCAGGGAAACCCTCAGCCTGTTTAAGGAGGGGGGTGGGTGGAAATTGCTTCCTTTCGCTTGCAAATCCAGATCAAACTGCTTGCAATCCAGATCAAACCGTCTGCAAAGATTCAGACGCCGGGGCTGAGGGGGAGTTTAATATTGCGGGATTGCGATATGAAGAGGAATCTGCCATTTTGATCAGTATGTCAGCTGGGGAGAGAGGGATTTGCCTTATCCAACACTCAATGCCACCCTCTCCAAGATTTTGGAAGGATCTTACTAAGCTGAAGCAATTTTGAATAGGGGGAGAGGAGGGGGGGGGGAAAACCCCACACAACTGTTGGAGAAGGGACCAGCCCAAGACCAACAGGATGCAAAGATAGGTCTTCAATGAAGTTAGCAAAAAACCTAGAAAGATAGCCAAGTGTCTACCTATATCAGGTATCCCCGAGGAAGCTTTTGGCATGGTTGACAAATGTTAGGGATAACATTGTTTACCCTAAGTGGTTTGGGTAAAAAATAATAAATAAGTTGTCATGGTTTGTTGGTTAAAGTGTGTGTAACTTTAACTACAAGAATGTAATTAAGGGTGTGGTAGTAAAAGCACCATAAAAGAAGCAAGTCAATTGCAGCTCTCTCTCTCTGGCTTAATGATCCCTAATTACTGGATGGATTGATGACTGCGTTTTTCCTTACTGGAACGGAGGAGAGAAGGGAGTGTTGATTTCTCAACGGAGAGAAGAGATAATACGGACTGATTTATTGTAAGTGAACTGACA
The DNA here is from genome assembly GCF_900518725.1 of Notechis scutatus. The sequence goes on from NW_020717305.1 coordinate 66,024, forward strand.
TTGGCTATTCAACACGGACTTTGCAAATTGAGTATCCGCGACTGGACTGACTGAAATGATACATGACTAATGGACCGTTGATTTTGACTATGCTATAATTCCTAATGGAATAAACTATATTTTTGATAGCACAAGCATATCTGGTTTTTTTTACTGCGTGTTAACTAAAATACAAACTTATCTCACACATTTCCCTATCTGACTACGCTACACATTCTGTTTAGTTTGTTTTCCTTAACACTCGTTGGAGAATTCAGGCTTAACAACAAATATAGAAAAACAGAGTTGGAAGGGACCTTGGAGGTCTTCTAGTCCAACCCCCAGCTCGTACAGGAGACCTATACCAGTGGTGGCTAACCTTTGGGGGCTCCTGTGCCAAAAATTGTACGCACACTTGCATGCTCACACTCACGTGCCAGCACCCAGAAGGCAATGAGCGCCCTCCCATGCCCCTTACGCATGCGCTTGCAATCCCTACCCACACACCCCACCACCCTCTTACCTGCACTGTGCCTCACAGCTGATTTTTCGGCCAGTTTGAGGCCTTTTTCGGCCTCCCAGAGGCTTGAGGAAGGCTTCTGCAGGCTTTGCAGGCCAAAAAACTAGGCCCGTTTCGTCACTTCCGGTATTTCCATAAAAAGTAGGAAGTGATGAAAACGGGCACGCATGCACAGTGGGGTAAGTTTGCCTACAGCTCATGTGCCAGCACAAATGGCTCTGTATGCCACCTGTGGCACACATGCCATAGGTTTGCCATCACGGACCTATACCATTCCAGACAACGGGTTGACCAATTTATTCTTGAAAACCTCCAGTGTTGGAGCACCCACAACTTCTGAAGGCAAGCTGCTCCACCGGTTAATCGTCCTCACTGTTAGGCAGAGAAATAAATCAGATTTATTTCTTATTTATTCCTCCTCCTCCTCCTCCTCTTCCTCCTCCTCTTTCTCCTCCTCGATGGTATTTTTGCCAGCTCTAAATTCCACCGTTGCCAATTGGGGTGGCAAAAAGCTCCTCAGATAACATCTACCCAACCTTGAAGTGCTTTTTCCTTATCGCACATGACATTTTCTCCAGCAGGTGGGGAGGACAGGCTCGATGCAACGCCGAGACGGAAGGCAATCAGTTTTGTCAATTGTGGCTTTGTGGGTTCACATGTTGGAAGAGAAAGTGGGTTTCCCCTCCTGACTAGAGGTTGTCTAGTCCAACCCTGTCAAGAGTATATTCATGAACTGGAATAGACCATGCTAACAAGGTCAGCCGATGAATAGGCATAGCAACTCAATCAGCCAATGAGAACAGTTTGGAAAATGAAACTAGAATTAGCCTAGGCATGGCTCTGTACTAAGCTCGGCAACTCTGCAGCTATGTTGAGCTCTGAGTCTGTTGAAGATGAAACTAACTTGCGTGCTTGCTGAAGACTGGAGCTCTGCTCAGAAGTTACTTGCAACATGTTTATTTCTGTTTGGGTTTGCTCCATGTGGGAGAAATCTACAGCTGGTTTGTAAAATCTACTTATTATGTTTATAAAGACGTTAAACGAAGCATCAGCCATCTGTGTTTATTTTTCTGGTGTTGAATTAACGCTGCAAAACTCTGAATAAACCCCCTGCCCAAGCAGGGGACCCTATATACCATTCCATATAAATGGCTGTCCAATCTCTTCTTAAAAACCTCCGGTGTTGGAGCATCCACAACTTCTAGAGGCAAGCAGTCCCACTGGTTAATTGTCCTCACTGTTAGGGAGTTCTTCCTTAATTCCAGGTTGCTTCTCTGCTTGATGAGAGTTTCCATCCATTGCTTCTTATCCTGCCTTCAGGGGCTTTGGAGAATAGCTTGACCCCCTCTTCTTAGGGGCAGCCCCTGAGATATTGGAAGACTGCTATCCTGTTGCCCCTGGACCTTCTCCTAATTAGACTACACATACCTGCTTCCCACATTGTTAATTTCATGCAGAGTGGAATTCGTTAGAGTCATTATTCTAAATAACTCCACTCTGCATGAAAACTCCAGGTGCAATCCTTGGCACATCCAGTAATAATAATAAGAATTTTTTTTAAAAAAAGGGACCGTGCCAGAATCTTTCGAATAACTTGATAAATTTAGATCTCCTCGCTTGATGGCTGGAGAAATCCCCATTTATTTTTTTAGAAAGGTGCTCTGACCAGGAGCAGCCTTGTAAGAAGAGACAGTGAAGGGCTCTCCAGAGTCTAGAAAGAGTGCGGAGAAGAGCAACAGAGATGATTAGGGGGCTGGAGGGTAAAATATATGAAGAACGGTTGCAGGAATTGGGTAGGTCTAGTCGAATGAAAAGAAGGACATGGGGTGACATGATAGCAGCGTTCCAATATCTCAGGGGCTGCCCCAAAGAAGAGGGAGTCAATCTATTCTCCAAAGCACCTGAAGGCAGGATGTTCTGACCCAAACCTTGTTCCAAGGAAACAAACACCAAACAGAGGTAAAAGCAAAACCTTTGAATGCTTCTCTGCAAATTCCATTTATTCGCAGTGAAAAGGCTATTGAAACTAATCGTCTCTGATAAGAACGGGCCTTGCCAAGGTTGTGCAAGGCTGCCAAATGCACCAGATAAAGTTGCCAAGAAAGATTTCAAACAAAAAGAGTCTCCAAACACAAACCAAGATACTCCAAACGTCCACAAGGCTTAAGTGCAAAAACTTCTTTGCTTCCTGCAAAGAACTCCGGTTTCTCAGCTGGCTTTTATCTCCTCAGGAAGGGGCCATTACCTTGCAGCCTTCCTCCTGAGTCGCCCGTGCTGCTGCAGCTGCTCTTTCCTTCGAGCAGCCCTGCATGCACGTACACTTGGCACAGGCTCCTTAGGAACCTCTTCATCACTGCTGCCAGCCTCCAGAATCTCCGAAGGCAGCACTCCACTCCCTGATGGTCCTGGCCCCATCCCTGCATCACCCACAGGCCCCTCATCCGAGTCCTCGCTCTCCGAGACCTCAGCCATCCGCACCTGCTGCTGGCGAACCACAACATAGGACAAGAAGCAATGGATGGAAACTAACCAAGGGAAGAACATATATAACTATGTCTATCTCTGTCTGTGTCTCTCTGCCTCTATTTATTTATTTAGTTTACGTTATTTATTTGATTTGTCAATCGCTTACAAGAAAATAGGTATAAGTATACACATGAGTAAGAATACAGGAAATAGGTACGAATAAATGGGGACAATAGGACAGGGACGGTAGGCAAGATGGTGCACTTATGCACATCCCTTACAGACCTCTTAGGAATGGGGTGAGGTCAATAGTGGACAGTTTGAGGTTAAAGGAGTCGGGGTTAGAGGATGTAACAGCAGAGTCAGGTAGTGCATTCCAGGCATTGACCGCTCTGTTGCTGAAGTCGTACTTTCTGGAATCACGTTTGGAGTGGTTTACATTGAGTTTGTATCTGTTGTGTGCTCTTGTATTGTTGTGGTTGAAGCTGTCTCTGTCTCTTTCTCTCTGTCTCTCTGTCTGTCTTCCAATATTTGAGGGGCTGCCTCAAAGGAGAAGGGGGTCAATCTATTCTCCAAAGCACCTGGACAAGTAGCAATGGATGGAAACTAACCGAGGAGAGAACATATATAACTATCTCTCTTTACAGTTGCTTGACTTTTAAGATATCTCCTTTGGGTGCCCAAGTTGTTTACCTAGCTCACAACTTTCTCTCTCTCTCTCTCTCTCTCTCCCTCCCTCCCTCCTTCTCTCTCCCTCCTTCTCTCTCTCCCTCCCTCCCCCCCCTCTCTCTCCATCCTTCTCTCTCCCTCCTTCTCTCTATCTCTCCCTCCCCCCCCTCTCTCTCTCCCTCCTTCTCTCTCCCCCTTCTCTCTCTCCCTCCCTCCCTCTCTCTCTCTCCCTCCTTCCCTCCCTCCCTCTCTCTCCCTCCCTGCCCCTCCCTCCCTCACTCCTTCTCTCTCCCTCCTTCTCTCTCTCTCCCTCCCTCCCTCCCTTTCTCTCTCCCTCCCTCCT
>NW_020717305.1:93363-103916 GCF_900518725.1 Notechis scutatus
TAGATAGATAGATAGATAGATAGATAGATAGATAGATAGATAGATAGATAGATAGATAGATAGATAGATAGATAGATAGATAGATAGATAGATCTTTTATAGCTGGGCCCAGCTGCAGGAATGGAGGCACAAAATTTTAAGTCAGGAATGCACGTAGCCTCAGCATTTTTCACAACTTGCCTCCAGAAGTTGTGAATGCTCCAACACTGGAAGGTTTTTAAGACAAGATCAGACAACCATTTGTCTGAAATGGTATAGGGCAGTGGTGGCTAACCTTTTTGGGCTCCTGTGCCAAAAATTGTGCACGTGCTTGCATGCTCGCACTCATGTGCCAGCACCCAGTAGGTAATGCGCGCCTCCATGTCCCCTACGCATGGGCACATTATCCCCACCCACCCCTGCCGCCCCCTTACCTGCACTGCACCTCACAGTTGATTTTTGGCCGGTTTAAGGACTTTTTTGGCCTCCCAAAGGCTTGAGGAAGGCTTCTGCAGGTTTGCAGGCCGAAAACTAGCCCCATTTCGTCATTTCCGGAACTTTCGGAAAAACAGGAAGTGATGAAACAGGCCTATTTTTCGGCCTGCAGAAGCCTGCAGAAGCCTTCCTCAAGCCTTTCGGAAGCCGAAAAGGGCCTCAAACCGGCCAAAAATCAGCTTTAAGGTGCGCGCATGCCCAGTGAGGTAAGTTTGCCAGCAGCTCGTATGCCGGCACAAATGGCTCTGCGTGCCACCTGTGGCACGCGTGCCATAGATTCGCCATCACGGGTATAGGGTTTCCTGCCTGAGCACGGGGTTGGACTAGAAGACCTCCGAGGTCCCTTCCAACTCTTGTTATTCTGTTAAATAATTGCTTTCCAATGGCAGGCCAGCCGTTTTGCTTTCCCAACAGCAGAGAAATTAATCTGATGGGATTGGAAAATTCTAGTCTGTACTCACTGTTCACACCTTAAGACTATCACTTGGCATGCCAGCTTGGTAGAAGACTGAATTCATTGCCCTCTTTAAAAGAAATAATAATACATTTTAGAAACCAAGTATTCATCATGCTGTTAGCCAAGCAAACTATCAAGTCTTCTGCCAATGCCTAGGAAGACAGCTTAAATGTTATTTTCCTTCTTTCCGGGCGCCGGTATGTTTTAAAAGAAACACAGACAGATATCAGTGGAGCCCTAAAGTAATTATATGTATTTTAGGTTCAAAGATGATCCTTAAACGCTGGGCACGGCAGAAGCAAAATGTGTCAGGCTTAATTCTATAATTAAAAATAAAATAAAATAAGGGGCATGTGATTAGACAAGCAATTATACATGGAGTAGCTTAACATAAATTGTGGGTAAAAATATATATACAGTATATCAGAAACAATTTTGCAGGATTTAGCACAAGAACACCTTGTAAAGCATAATTGGATTAGGGAAGGCAGGAAGTGTGAATTTATCAAGAGGAACGGCTGGCTGCTTCACTAACTTGTGGGGGAAGAAAAAGAAAGTAAAAGCCTTGTCTCAGTATAAGAGAGCTGGAAGGACCCTTAGAGATCTTCTAATCTCACCTCCCCTGCTCAAGCAAGAGACCCTAACAGCTGTCCAATCTCTTCTTTGAAACCTCCCATGTTGGAGCACCCATAACTTCTGGAAGTGAGAAATTCCACTGGTTAATTGTCCTCACAGGAAATTTCTCCTTATTTCTAGGTTGGTTCTTTCCTTGGTTAGTTTCCATCCATTGCAACATGTCCTGCCCTCAGATGCTTTGAAGAATAGTTGCTTGATGTGATGACCCAGGGTGGGATGCAAAAACAAAACAAAACACAGTCACAGAAAACAGGTGAAGCCCCTTTTATTCCTTCAGTTTGCTTCCAAGCTCCGAATATCTTTGATGGAGGACAAAAAAAAAACAAAAACTCCCACACAAACAGTTACAAGAAGGAGGAAAAAAGCAACACAAACCAGGCAAGATAAGGGCTGGAGGATGTCCACCGATAACACGCACTCAGAGAGGAACTATAAACTAGAAGCGTTTCCATGCTTTGTTTCCAGCGTTCGCCAATACGCAGGTCCAAACTCTTATTCAGTTGTCACAGCTGCAGCCCATGAAGAGGATCAAGGCCCTCTCCTCCGGAGTAGACCACGTCTCTCCCTTATCCTCTCCTCCCTGCGTGCTCTGGGATGGGCCTCTGCCTGCTCAGCCGGCCTCTGCCCTTCCCCAGCCTCCTCCACAACCTCAGGAGCCACACTTCCACTCCCGGTCGGCTCTTTCTCCTCTCCCTCAGAGTCAGTCTCCACCAGGGGCAGGATATTTGATGTCTCTGGGACACACATCCATAAAAAGAAGAGATAACCACACCTCTGTAGACCTCCGGCTTCGTAGACACAGGGAGACTGTGCTGAATATAGAACATAAAATGATAGGCTTGGAAGGGACCTTGGAGGTCTTCTAGTCCAACCCCTGCTCAGGTAGGAAACCCTACTGTGTGGCCTGCCAGTGGCCAGTGAAGCTGGCAGCAGATTCGGACAGTGAGGAGATTGGGGAGGAATGTGGGCCAGTCCTGGAGTCTGGGGAAGGCTCTGAGGAGGGCTCTGCGTTGGAGGCAGAGATGGGGCCAGGGCCGTCTGACAGTTATCAGCTGCCTTCGGAGTTGGAGATCAGTGGGGAAGAAGAACAGTTGGAGCTTGTTCCTGATGTGCGCATGTACAGAGCTGCCAGGAGAAGGGAACAGTTAAGGAACAAGGGTCGACTCAGGAGTAAAGGCACAGGTGGACAGTGAATGGCCCCTCCCATAGGGAATAAAGAGGAGTGAAAGGGGAGTGGGGTTTGCAGGAGGCAATTCGTTCGTTTAATTAGTGTGAAGATTTGTTTGTGATTCTCAGAGACTCCTTGCCAAGTATTTTCTTGTACAGCGTTGCGCTTGGAAGCTATCGGCCTGGCACATCTCCAAGCCTGATCAGGTCTGTTGGTTGTAAATCACTCTTGAAAGACTGTTTGCCGGGACTTTGCTGGATGTGAATGAGAGGAATTCACATTAGCCTAAATAAAAGAGGTTTTTGTCAGGACAAGGAGTCTGTTTGGTGATTTTATGAAGCCTAAGTCAGAACACCCACAACTCCCAGAATCCCCCAAGTGACTAGTTTCAGGGCTCTTGTAACTTCGAACCATCATTAAATGAATGATTGTAAGTGGAGGACCTACCGGGTAAGATCTGGATTGCACCTTGATTCTTAAGTCTCTTATGAAGAAGCCTGATTTATTTATTTTCTTCTTCTAGGGGATAGGAGGCGTGGTGTGCCAAATAATTCACAATAATGTTTACAGATTAGCAGGGCTGGAAGGGACCTTGTAGGTCATCTAGTCCAACCCCCTGCCCAAGCAGGAGACCCTACACCATTTTTGACAGATGGCAGTCCAGTCCCTTCTTGAAAGCCTCCAGGGATGAAGCTCCCACAACTTCTGAAGGCAACTTCTGTTCCATGGGTTGATTTTTCTCACTGTCAGAAAGTTTCTCCTTATTTCCAGGTTGAATCTCTCCTTGTTCAGTTTCCATCCATTATTCCTTGCCTGGCCTTCAAAGGTGCTTTGGAAAATACCTTGACCCTTTCCTCCTCTCTGGAGCAGCTCCTCAAATATTGGAATGCTATCCTGTCTCCCCTGGTCCTTCTCTTTCCTAGACTAGCCAGGCCCAGTTCCTGCAACCGTTCATCGTATGTTTCAGTCTCCAGTCCCCTAATCCTCCTGGTTGCTCTTCTCTGCACTCTTTCCAGAGTCTCAACAACTTTTTATAGTGTGGTGACCAAAACTGAATGCAGTATGTGTTTTATTTGAAATAAACAATGGTTCAGATAAGATACTGGAGGACCAATTCACCCTTTCTCACCAGACCCGGCAATGCATCATGTTTCCTTATTAAAAAGGGACCATTTTAAATGCACGGCAATGATAATTAGAGATGGTTTGCGCAGTCAGGCCTTTAATAGCCTTGGGAAGAGGTCCTGCATTCAGGAGGACGATGGCCATCAATCTGGGGACATTAGCCTCCGTGCGAGAATGGTCATTTGTAATCACGAGGGATCAATCGACTTTGATTCTCCAATAATCTGATCTAAGCACTTCAAAGGCAGTAGAGTGAGACTAGAGGGCTAAAGCCGGATGTTTTTTGTTTTTTTTTAATCGAGCTTTTCATTTCAAATCAAGATGGGAAAGTGTTCCCTTTCGACACAAAGAATTTTGCAAACAAGCATGGCCTGAAAAATAGATACAGAGCACTCTACGCATAAGAAATGTATTCCACCGTGCATAAATCAGTGTTTTTCAATCATGACAACTGGGTGTGGACTTCCAGAATTCCCCAGCCAGCTATGCTGGGAGTTGAAGTCCACACTTCTTCAGGCTGTCATGGCGAGAAAGGCTGACTTCTACACAGGGAAATGCCACGCCCCTGTTGGAATCTGATTCTGAGGGGGAGGCCAAGCAGCTGACAGGGAGTGGGTGTGTAGCTCCGTTGGCTGTGGAAGAAACTGGGGAAGGTCACAGTCTGGCTGGGCAGAGCAGGGGAGAGGGAGAGCAAGGGAGAGGGAATTCAGAGGAAGACCCGAGGCCCACCCCCTCTTCATCCTAGGGCACGCAGGGAGGAACGGAGAAGGGAGCAACGTGAATTGTGTGGCTTACGGGGGAGGAAAGGGCCCTGATTCCCTTCACTAGCTGCAGCTGGGAATAGTGTTTAAAGAGGGAGTTTGCACACAGCAACTTGTTGGAAGCAAATCGTGAGTTATCTGTTATTGTCAAGGCTTATCTGGGTTCCTGGCTTCTTCCCAACTGTGTGTGTTTTGTTGGCTTTTGAAGTCTACAATTCCTTATCCTGCCCTGTTCAGTTAATTGCTGCAGTGTGGTTTGTGGGGGGTTTTATTTACAGTTTATATGTACTTTGTTTTCGGACTGAATTTCCTCCGTTTAAAGGCTGTTCCTGAGAGAGTTTTTTTCTCCAGCCAAAGGTAACTGGACCTTGGGGGCAAAGTTGGTGGTATTAAAGGAACTTTTCTTATGTGACTGTGTTGCCTTTGTGCCACGCCCCGGGTCATGACAGGAAATCAACTTACCAAAGTCCTTTGGGTGAACGAAAGCAACTTTTGAATTGGGCAAATGAAGGGAAAGACACTTAAAATAGCATGCCTGGGGAAAAAAAATCTGCATTTTAGGCCTTAAAAGAGTTTTAAATGCACAGGAAAAAGGAAGAACTGATGTCATCTCTGCCAGCTTACCACAGGCCAGGCCAGAAAAATAGACAATCTCATCTCAAAAGGCATGTTCTGATTCATGTAGCAAGAACCAACTTTAATCGTTATTAAGTACAAAGGAGGCAACTTCCAAACATGGCTTAATTTTCTGTGGACTGGAGACTAAAACATATGAAGAACGGTTACGGGAACTGGGTATTGCTAGTCTAGCGAAGAGAAGGACCAGGGGAGACAGGATAGCATGTTCCAATATTTGAGGGGCTGCCCCAAAGAAGAGGGGGTCAATTATTATTCCAAAGCACCCCGAAGGCCAGACAAGGATTAATGGATGGAAACTGACCAAGGAGAGATTCAATCTGGATTTAAGGAGAAACTTTCTGACAGGGAGAATAATCAACCCATGGAACAGAAGTTGCCCTCGGAAGTTGTGGAAGCTTCATCACTGGAGGCTTTCAAGAAGAGATTGGACTGCCATCTAGTAGAAATGGTGTAGGGTCTCCCACTTGGGTGGGGGTTGGACTAGATGACCTACAAGGTCCCTTCCAACTCTGATTATCTGTTATCTGCCCTACGCTATTTTTTTTTGCTAAAGTCACGGACTAATTGGACGGTTGAATGCAGACATTTTCTCTTGCATTGGGCTGAGGCTCTGCTTGTCAAGAGCTCCGCGGCTGAATTTCCTTCTTACCTTAATTGGAGAGTTTAGCTTAGATGTTTGCTCCCAAGCGAGGAGGAAAGCACGGTTCGCTTTTCATAGCTGTCGCTGCACAATATGGCATGACGACAATTTCTAGCAATGCACGGCCTCCCCGTTTGAGACATTTAAGCTCGTTGGCCTTTTAGCTGAAAAGATCGGGAGCGTGAGAGAAGCGCAGCCAGAGGGTTAAAGAGCCTCGTGGCTTGAGTTCAGTGTCTGCTCGGAAGAGGAATAATTATGATTTCCTATTATGACAGCCCCCTGCGACTAACATGCGAAACACCCAGAGCACCCCTGGAGGTTAGGAACAATGACAGGGTTTTGCATGATGTGAGTCATGTATCTGATCTGTGTTATTGTACCCTATGACTATTATTAAGTGTTGTACCTGATGATTCTTGACTCTTGACGAATGTCTCTTTCCTTTTATGTACACTGAGAGCATTTGCACCAAAGACAAATTCCTTGTGTGTCTAACCACTCTTGGCCAATACAGAATTCTACTCTACTCTATTTTATTCTGTTCTGTTCTGTTCTGTTCTATTCTATATTCCTATTCTATTCTAATCTATTCCTATTCTAATCTATTCCTATTCTATTCTATTCCTATTCTAGTCTATCCTATCCTATCCCTATCCCTATCCCATATTTCTATTCTATTCTATTCTATTCTATTCTATTCTATTCTATTCTATTCTATTCCTATTCCTATTCCTATTCCTATCCCTATCCCTATCCCTATCCCTTATTCCTATTCTGTTCTATTCCTGTTCTGTTCTGCTCTATTCTATTCAAAATAAAGATTCTGTTCTATTCTATTCTATTCTATTCTATTCTATTCTATTCTATTCTATTCTATTCTATTCTATTCTATTCTATTCTATTCTATTCTATTCTATATTCCAATTCTATTCTATTCCTATTCTATATTCCAATTCTATCCTATCCTATCCCTATCGCTATTCGTATTCCTATTCTGTTCTATTCCTGTTCTGCTCTGTTCTATTCTATTCTATGCTATTCCATTCCATTAAAAAAAAGAGAGAGAGAGAGAGGCAGGACTCAGGGTAGAACCGGATGCTAATTTTAAATCTAGTTCGCCAAACTGGTAGTTACAATGACTGGCTGGTCCCTCCCTCTCCCTGCCCCTCCCAGGAGTCTCCACGCTGCCCATTTTGGATGCCAGGTAAGGCAGGGCCCACGCGGAGGCTCGGGGAGGGTGAACAAGGGGCCTCCCAAGCATACGATGAATGGTTGCAGGAACTGGGCCTGGCTAGTCTAGGGAAGAGAAGGACCAGGGGAGACATGATAGTAGTCTTCCAATATTTGAGGGGCTGCCACAGAGAGGAGGAAGGGGGTCAAGCTATTCTCCAAGGCACCCGAAGGCCAGACAAGGAATAATGGATGGAAACTGATCAAGGAGAGATTCAACCTGGAAATAAGGAGAAACTTTCTGACAGTGAGAACAATCAACCCATGGAACAGAAGTTGCCTTCAGAAGTTATCAGAGCTCCATCACTGGAGGCTTTCAAGAAGAGACTGGACTGCCATTGGTCAGAAATGGTGTAGGGTCTCCCGCTTGGGTGGGGGGTTGGACTAGATGACTCTAGGGTCCCTTCCAACACTGATTATCCGTTATCTGTTATTTTCACCCACCATGGACACACCCACCCTGCAACCAAGCAGAGAACCTGTTGCTAATATTTTTTGAAGCCCACCCCTGGCAGGACTTCAGTAACGATTGGCTAAAAGGATGCCAAAGACTAGTTCTGTCTGCAAGGAGTATCAATCCTTCTGTTCCCCACCATTCAGTCAGAGCTGAGGAAGCCTCTCGGATAAGAAGCGAAACCTCTTCAAAGGAAAAAAAAACAGAATTTTTTTGAAAAAGCACTTTTGAGACAACTTCAGCCACAGGGTGTGAGCCCTTCAAGGCAGCAACAAAAGCACAACAATGAACATGGATAGTCCTTGACTTACCACCGTTCATTTAATGACCGTTCGAAGCCACAACGGGACTGGGGGAAAAAGTGACTTATGACCGTTTTTCACACTTACAACCATTACAGATTTTCCTTGATCACATTAATCAAAATTTGGATGCTTGGCAACTGGCTTGTATTTATGACGGTTGTAGCATCCCCGGGGTCGCGTGCTCCCCTTTTGCGACCTTCTCACAAGCCAAGAGGGAAGCCGGATTCACTTAACGACCGCTTTGCTAACTTAACAGCTGCAGCGATTCACTGAACGATGATGACAAGAAAGATCGTAAGGCGGGGGAAAACTCGCTTAGCAAATGTTTCACTTAGCAACAGGGATTTGGGGCACCCTTGTGGTCTCAAGTTGGGGACCCCACTGCACTGCAGAAGAAGCATCCAGGTTTATTTGAATGAGCAAGATCCCAGGACGCTTAACAGGTCTGAAATCATGCACAGCTCCCAACGTTTGCAAGAGGACCGTGATGGCGAACCTACGGCATGCGTTCCACAGGTGGCACGCAGAGCCATTTGTGCGGACCCGCGAGCCCCAGCCAAACTTACCTGCACTGTGCATGTGCATGGCTCCCAGCTGATTTTCGGCCCGTTTGAGGCCTTTTTCGCCATTCCAGAGGCTTAAAGGAAGCCTCTGCAGCCTCGGGAGGCCGAAAAACGGGCCTTCTGGAAATACCGGAAGTGGCGAAACGGGCCCATTTTTCAGCCTCCAAAGGCTTCAGTGGCTTCCCTCAAGACTCCGGGAGGGCGAAAAAGGCCTCAAACCGTCCAAAAATCCGCTGGGAGGTGCATGCATGTGCAGTGCAGGTAAGGGGGCCAGAGGGGCTGCGCACGGGAGGGAATGGGGCGCATTGCATTGTGGGTGCCAGCACGCGCTTTCAGCACACCACAACACAAAGGTCCGCCATCACTGCAATAGGAGTTGATTTCTTCCACTTCATGGTCCCAGCGTCTTCTCCCCACGTGAGGAAATTTATATCCACTTCCTGCACAGTTGCCAAGATTCAGCACGCCTGAATGTTGTGAAGCATTGTTGCCAAACAGCCTCGTGATTTATTTACTCTTTGCTGGACGTACAACCGACATCTTTGGAGGATTTATTTCGAACTCTGTAAGGCAGTCAATGACAAAAAGAACATGATCTAGGAGGAAAGAGGCACCATTTGTTTTTTTATTCCAGCTGTAAAGAAAAGGTAGTTTCACCGCAAGAATTCTTATTCGGGCTCGATGCTGAAAGAGCAAGATAGATAGTTCAGCGCCTTGAATTATTTTTCATTTGCCGAGTTGGTTAAAATATATTTTTAGCTTTCCATCAAAAGTTATTTCTTTACACTATTACAGAGTTGGAAGGTAACTTGGAGGCCTTCTAGTCCAACCCCTATAGGAGATCCTATAACATTTTAGACAAAAAGCTGTCCAATTTCTACTTACAGCACTCCAGTGTTGGAGCATTCACAGCTTCTGGAGGCAAGCAGTTCCACTGGTTAATTGTTCTCACTCTTAGGACATTTCTCCTTAGTTCTAAGTTGCTTCTCTCCTTGATGAGTTTCCATCATATCCTGCCGTATGGTACTTTGGAGAATAGTTCTTTGATGTGTCTTCGCTACAGAGTCCAGGACTCTCATCCATAGAGAAAAGAGATAACCCCGGCTCTGCAGACCTCGAGTTTTGTGGAGGTACAGACATTGTCTTGAATAGAATAACAGAGCTGGAAGGGACCTTGGAGGTCTTCTAGTCCAACCCCCTGCCGGAGCAGGAAACTCTATACCATTTCAGACAGGTGGTTGTCCAATCTCTTCTCAAAAACCTCCAGTGTTGGAGCACTTACAACTTTGGGAGGCAAGCTGTTCCACCGGTTAATTGTTCTCACTCTTGGGAATTTTCTCCCTAGTTCTAGATTAGTTTCCATCCTTTGCTTCTTGTCCTGCCTTCTGTGCTTTGGAGAATAGGTTGATCCCCTCTTCTTTGTGGCAGCCACTCAAATATTGGAGTACTGTGGTCCTGTCTCCCCTAGTCCTTCTAAAGAGAGATGGGTCTCTCTCAGGTCTCTCTCTATTGGTCTCTCTATCTCTGCCTGTCTCTGTCTCTGTGTCTCTGTCTCTGTCTTTCTGGGTCACTCTCTCTCACTCTGGGTCTCTGTCTCTCTCCATCTCCATCTCCGTCTCCGTCTCTGTCTGTCTGTCTGTCTGTCTGTCTGTCTGTCTGTCTCTCTCTCTCTCTCTCTCTCTCTCTCTCTCTCTCTCTCTCTCAGGGTCTCTGTCTCTCTCTGTCTCTCTCTGTCTCTGTCTCTCTCTCTCTCTCTCTCTGAGTCTCCATCTCCACCTCTCTGTCTCTCTCTCTCTTTGGGTTTCTGTTTCTCTCTCTGTGTGTCTCTGTGACTCTGTCTCTCTCTCTTTCACTCTAGGTGTCTGTCTCTCTCCATCTCTGTCTCTGTGTCTGTCTCTCTCTCTCTCTCTCTCTCTCTCTCTGAGTCTCCATTTCCATCTCTGTCTCTCTGTCTCTCTGTCTCACTCTGGGTGTCTGTCTCTCTCCATCTCCATCTCCGTCTCTGTCTGTCTGTCTGTCTGTCTGTCTGTCTGTCTCTCTCTCTCTCTCTCTCACTCTGGGTCTCTGTCTCTCTCCATCTCCATCTCCGTCTCTGTCTGTC
>NW_020717305.1:110285-122773 GCF_900518725.1 Notechis scutatus
TCAAGGTTTTCAAGTTCTAGAATTTCAAGTCTGGTGGCATAAGGTATTCTACAACGAGTAGAGGAGTAGAGAACTCTTCTTGTGAAATATTTCTGGACTTTCTCAATTGTGCTAATATCAGATACGTAATGAGGGTTCCAGACTGATATCACCAAGCTTGGAGATTTTGGGCTTAGACAACCTTGAACTACCTCCGCAGATGTCATCAATTAAGGGATAAAGAGCTTATTGACATCTAGGTAGGTCTGTTCATAAGCAAATTCCCTGCAGCAAGATCTGAACAAAGGTATGATTAGCCCTCAACCACAATAGTAATTGCCGAATAAGACCCTTCATTGAATCAGCAGACCGTGCTTCAACTAAACTTGTCTCAGACAACCTACAGAGCCAGCCATGACCCCTACAATAGTCAATAGAATACATGTTCTTACACAGGAACAGGAAGCTCAAGTGGAAAGTCCAAGAGAAGGTATAAATACCCCCCCCACTCTCAATTCCATGTGGTCAGCTGCCCAGAATCATGGATGCTGGGTAGTTCTGCTTCACCATTAAACCCTCTTTCCGAACAGCCTCCAACTGTTCTGAACTAGGTTTCCCAAGATCATGAAGCCAACTTCTCGTCACGATAAAACCCCTTTTGTTTAGGTTAAAGTGAATTCCTCTCCAGTAAAGTCCCGGCAAACTGTCTTTCATGAGATTTCACAACTACAGACCTATATCAGGCTTGGAGAGTTGCCAGGCCCATAGCTTCCGAACACCACGCTGTAGCAGGAATTACTTGGCAAGAAGTCACGAATAAATCTTCACAGTGATTAAATGAACTAATTGTCTCCTGCAAACACCACTCCCCTTTTGCTCCTCTTTATTCCCTATGGGAGGGGCCATTCACCATCCACCTGTGCCTTTACTCCCGAGTCGACCCTTGTTCCTTAGCTGTTCCCTTCATCTGGCAGCTCTGTGCATGTGCACACTGGGAACAGGCTCCAGCTGTTCTTCTTCCCCACTGATCTCCCACTCCGAAGCCAGTTGATAACTGTCAGGCGGCCCTGGCCCCATCTCTGCCTCCGACACAGAGCCTTCGTCAGAGCCTCCCCAGACTCCAGGACTGGTCCATGTTCCTCCCCAACTTCCTCACTGTCCGAGTCTGCTGCCAGCTTCATTGGCTGCTGGAAGGCCACAACACTAGCCTCCATTTTGTCTCCAGCGCCTTTCTCCCGGCTTGGATATTTCTTCCAACAAAAGGAAGTACGCCAAACCTATGTCGGATCACAGCTTGGATTACAAATGGCATTCCTTCATCTTGCTGGGCTGCCTCCATAAAGGCCAATTGTCCGAAGCACTTGTGGACGTTCTCCAAACCTCTCTGTACCCAGAAAGGAATCTTGAAGAACGATCCGTTCTCTGCCTCTTGATTCCAGCGCCATTGTCACTTCTGCTGCTCGTAGCGGAAGAGTCTTCCGTTCACCATTTCTTCTCCAGAACCTGGGGCATCTCTCTGCATCTTCTCATTAGCAGTCAGCTCTGTGGCGGGTGTCATTCGAATCGCAATCAGCTTTCCTTGTTTCTGCTTCCCGCTAGCCAGGCTGTTCAGTGCTTACAGGACCGCTCTGAACAGCTGTCCTTGAGCCTGTCATCTCTGGTTGAATCTCCAGAGGGTCCCATCCATGTAATGGATGTCCTACGAAATTTGGAGAGGTTTAGTTTAGTTCCTCAGAAGGAAAACGGTGAAGGTTGGGAGAATAACTCTTCCTGTGGTGTCTAATTAGTTAAAAACTCTTCAAGCCCTGGGGTTTTTCCCAGAGACAGCTGCAGCTCCGCTACCGCACAAGTCCTTGCTTGCTTCCAAAGAACGTTGGGGAAAAGAGAAGTTCCATCAAAAATGTTCAGAAGAGCCCCCTGAAGGCAGGACAAGAAGAAACTCATCCAGGAGAGAAGCAACCTAGAACTAAGGAGGCATTTCCGGACAGTCAGAACAATTCATCAGTGGAACAGCTTGCCAACAGAAGTTGTGGGTGCTCCAACCCTGGAGGTTTTTAAGAAGAGATTGGACAGCCATTTGTCTTCAATGCTATAGGGCAGGGGTCTCCAACCTTGGCAACTTTAAGCCACCTGCCTGGGCCTTGCCTGGGAGTTGAAGTCCGCTAGTCTTAAAGTTGCTAAGGTTGGAGATCCCTGCGATATACGATGCGGATTCCAGACAGATGAGCTGTATTCGAGTATTGGTCTAGCAAAGGTTTTGCATGCCCTAGTTAGCAATTCAATATTACCGGAGGAGAAGCTTCGTAAGATTAGATTTACAACTCTTAATGCCCTTTTTGGCATTAATTTCTGAATCATGAACAGCGGGAAGCACAATGCGCAGAGATGCTGCTCAACCCACCCTACAGCACGGATCTCCATCCATCGAACTGCATGGGCGGGGAAAAAAAAATATGGACTCCTTCTCTAAATAGACAAAACCAGAGAATGGAAACTTAAGCAAGTGAAAGGATACAGTGGCCTATTTCAGAAGGCCGTTGAACTGACAATCCTTTGGAAAGCAGCGGGAGGACGAGAAGATAGATGGACCGTATCTTCCCTTCGAACCGCTCCTCTTTGCAAATGGAATCAATAATTCGGATCCAATCTATCTGACTGAGCGATTAGCTTTGATAAGTCACATCCCACTGACTTGTCACATGAAATCAGCTTCACTCCTCAAACTGGCTGGGAGAATTTGTGACGGGAGGGTCCCCGGGGCTCTCTGAGCCATGGTGGTTTTCTTGAAGAATTTCATTAAACTAAGTGGCATCATTAGTGATGATGATGATGATGATGATACCCAGTTTGGGTAATAAAACATCTGCAAGAAAACCACCATGCTCAGAGAGCACCAAGGAGCTCACAGTTCTCCTCCTCTTCCTCCTCCCAAACCTTCCTGGCACTGATGATGTTCCCTAATTGGAAATGGCTGCAAATAATAATAATAATAATAATAGCCAAGTTCCAAAAACACCCCTCCTCCGCCTCCTATTCCTCCTCTCCCCCACAAACCCAACTCCCTTCTAGCACTGATGATGTTCCCTAGTTTGGTAATGAGATGTCTACAAGGGAACAAACAAGCTCAGGGAGGACCAAGGACCCCATAGTTCTCCTCCTCCTCCTCCTCCTCCTCCTCCTCCTCCTCCTCCTCCTCCTCCTCCCAACCCCACTCCCTTCTACCGCTGCTGCTGATACCTAGTTGGGTAATGAAACGGCTGCCAAAAAATAACCAAGCTCAGAGAGCACCAAGGACCCTCACAGTCATCATCGTCTTCCTCCTCCTCCTCCTCCTCCTCCTCCTCCTCCTCCTCCCTGCATCCCACAAATCCCACTCCCTTCTAGCACTGATGATGTTCCCTAGTTGGAACATGAAACGTCTGCAAGAAAACTGTTAGGAATATGGGTCACCTAACAGCTATTTGGGTTAGAAATATATAAACCAGGATAAACATTTTAAAACTGTTATCTTTAAGAAAATGCAAAACTGTAATTGGGTGTGGTTTCTCAAACGGCCATAAGATGGAGCCAGAAACCTGGATTGTCTTAGTCTTAGTCTCAGAAGAGAGTGTGTCTGAGTGAGTATCTCTGTTTCCTTCTGTTGGAAAGTATTGCCGTTCCTCCATTTTTCCTAATTGACTGATATTCATGAATTTAATGTAAGTCTGATACTGAACTGTTTTTGACACTGGAATTTGATATTTGGATTATCCCTGGATTGAAAACTGACTGGTTTTACCTGTGAATGACTTTGGACTGCCTATTTTGGATTTTGCTTAACGTTTCTGGAAGTCAAAACCTACATGTACTCTACAGTGTATCTGTGTGCTGTGTGTGTATTATTCAAACACTCCTCTCAAATACGTCTCCCTGTATGCGCTCATTCTCCTAACGGGGAATTACCTCAACAAAAACCACCAAGCTCAAAGAGTACCAAGGACCCCCACCGTCCTCCTTCTCCCTCTCCCCTCCTTTCCCTCCTCCTCCTCCTCCTCCCTCCCTCCCTCCCTTCCACTGCTGATGTTACCTAGTTTGAGTAATATAACATCTGCTAGAAAACCAAAGAAAGGACCCCCATTTTCAACCCTGAACTACAAATAATCTTGATTCACTTGAACTGGGTCCCGCATGAGCCTCACACAGTACATGGCTAGAGGAACTAGTTAAATACAACATCCATGAACCCGCATAACCCATGGCTCAAAACCAGGCTTCCTCACTTATTGACTTCCTAAACCAGGTTTAGTTTGAATCCAGGTGAGAGTACACTTGAACTATTATGTCCAGTTCTGGTCACCACGAAGTTTTAAAAAAAAGATGTTTTGAGACTCTAGAAAGAGTGCAGAGAAGAGCAATAAACACAGTTTGGGGAGGAGAGGCTAAAACATAGGATAAACGATGGACGGAACTGGGTATGTCTAGTCTAACGAAGAGTAGGGCTAGGGGTGATGTGATAGCACTTTTCCACGGATTGTCACAGAGATGGTGTGTGTGTGTGTGTCAAGCTATTCCCCAAAGCACCTGAAGGCAGGACAAGAAACAAGGGATGGAAACTCATCCAGGAGAGAAGCAACCTAGAATTAAGGAGGAATTTCCTGACAGCGAGAACAATTAATCAGTGGAACTGCTTGCCACCAGACGTTGTGCTCCAACACTGGAGTCTTCAAGAAGAGATTGGACATTTGTTTGGAATGGTATAGGGTCTCCTTCTTGAGCAGGGGTTGCATTAGAAGAACATCCAAGGCAGGGGTGGGATTCAAAAATTTTTATTAGCGGTTCTGTGGGAGTGGCTTGGTGGGCATGGAAGGATATACTGCAAAATCCCCCTCCCACAAACCTGCTTTCCAGCTCCGTTCTCCTGTGAAGGGCAACCAAAGAAGACCCAGCCAATCAACAGGGACTCAGGAGGCGGAGAATAGATGGGGTGGGCGGGCCCAGTCAGAGGTGGAATTTGCCGGTTCTCCGAACTACTCAAAATTTCCACTTCCGGTTCTCTAGAACCGGTCAGAACCAGCTGAATACCACCTCTGCTCCAAGGTCCCTTCCAGCCCTATATGTTCTGGGTTTGCTAAGCCGGGATCAAAGATCCTACCCTATGGCTCAGTGAATTCACCAGATATTCCTGACCTTAACTTGAACACTAAGTTGCTACATTTATGATAAGATGGAGCACCACCAGTGCAATTTTTCGAGACTTGAATTTAAATTTATAATGAGAGAGAGAGGGAGAGAGGGAGGGAGAGAGACGGGGAGAGAGGGAGGGAGAGAGAGAGAAGAAGGGGGAGAGAGAGAGAAAGAGAGGGAGGGAGGGAAAGAGAGAAATAGAGAGGGAGGGAGAGAGAGAAAGAGGGAGAGAGAAACAGAGGGAGGGAGGGAGAGAAAGGGAGGGAGGGAGAGAGAGAGAAAAAAACAGATGGAGGGAGGGAGAGAGAAAGAGAGGGAGGGAGGGAAAGAGAGAAATAGAGAGGGAGGGAGGGAGAGAAAGAGGGAGAGAGAAACAGAGGGAGGGAAAGAGAGAAAGGGAGGGAGGGAGAGAGAGAGAGAGAGAAACAGAGATGGAGGGAGGGAGAGAGAAAGAGAGGGAGGGAGGGAGAGAGAGGGAGGGAGGGAGAGAGCAATGGATAGGGAGGGAGGGAGAGAAACAGGGAGGGAGAGAGAGAGGGAGGGAGAGAGAGAAAGAGAGAGAGGGAGAAAGGGAGAGAGAAAGAGAGAGAGAGAGGAAGGAAGGGCAGGTCTACTCTCATTAATGCCTACTTAGAAGCACCAAAGGGTTCTCTAAACTACCAAATTAGCCTCCGCCGTTAATTGGACGAAGGGCTACAGGCTCCATCCAAGGGGATCTGGTAATGGGCATCGATTTTAAAAAAAATGGAACTCTGTGCACAAAGAAAGAGGCTTGGATCTCACGTTAGGTGAAAGGAGTTTAATTAATGAGAGGGAAGCTTTTATGGCGGTTTTTACGATGGCACGGAGGGACGTGTGGTGCGCATTGTATAGCCGCCTCCCTTGGCAAGGAGAGACGGACGGCCTCTTCTAAGGGCAGAGAGACATATATATTAGACCATTACTTGCTCTCTCCTTTTACTGCGGGATGAAAAATTAATGCTCGGGGAGTTTTGATCGCCACATTTTAAAGTCATGCCAACATGTCCATTAGATCAAGGGGAAAGCAGGACAACTGAATGGCACTTTGCTTCCTATTCATCTCGTTTTTATGGAAGGCAGAACTAAAAGCCCCCTCCCGTAGGTGGCTGTCCATTAGCCAAGAATCCTAGTCATATCCAGGTTGGCTTGTCTGCCACCAATTGCCTGTTTTTCCATGACATCCTTCATGAGCAGCAGAAATCTTTCTTTCTCTCCCCCCAAACTCCGCCAGAAATGAGTCTTTGCCCGCGCAGCCTCTTGGAGCAGGAGGCCTTGCAGGGTCCCAAAGACTCATTTCTGGCAGAGTTTGGGGGAAGAGAAAGTAAGACTTTTGCTGCTTTCCTTGCGTGCAGCCAAAAGCAGCAGAAGAAGAAAGAAGCGGAAAGAAGCAGCTCAGTGGCCAGGCCAGGCGTGTGGAGCAAGTTCTCCCCTCCATCCTTTCCCCCCTCCCTTCACTACCTCATGTTGTTCACATTGCAAGCGATGCAAGCCTTGTGTTCCCGTGGGCCATGGGGGCAGTGCAGCCTTGTGTTCCCGCGCAGCCTGGATTAATTAGTTAATTTACTTTATTGTCCTTGCACCTCGTACAACGAAATCAAACACCATCTTCAGTGGACAACATGACCATGAAAATAAACACAAACACACATCCTTCACACTCCACATTAATTGCTTGGGGGGGTGCTTTGGGGGATGACATTTCTCTGCGGACCACCAAAATTTTCTCACGGAACACCAGTGGTCCCCCAGTCCATTGGTTGGCGACCTCTGATCTGGGCTGGTGTCAGGGATGGGATTCTACCAGTTCGCACCTATTCACTAGAACCGGTTGTTAACATCCTAAGCAGTTCGGAGAACCGGTTGCTAGAAGAAATTACTGGCCTAATCCTGTAAGGAAGGCAGGAAGGAAACATTCTGGTGTTGCTTACAGAAACTGCCTCTCCATTAACCCTTATTACGTTCTTGGCAGGACTAGACTTCCTGTCTCAGGAACATCTCTGGAGTTTTTTCCCCCTCCTTTGCTGGTACTTTGCTTGTGTGGAGTGACCATTCAAAGTCACAATGGCACTGAAAAAAGTGACTTATGACCATTTTTCACACTTACAACTGTTGCAGCATCCCCACAGTCACGAGAGGCCAGGGGAGGAGATGCGTGCCTTGATGTGATATTGAGTTGGCCCCACCCAGCCAATAACATGACCACTAAGCCACGCCCACCACCTAAGCCACGCCCACAGAACCGGTTGTTAAAAATTTGAATCCCACCCCTGGCTGGTGTGTTATATCAACAACTACAAATATGCAAGCAGAAAATGGATTTGGCTTGTGAACCTGTCTCTGTCTCTCTGTCTGTCTCTCTGTCTCTCTGTCTGTCTCTCTCTCTCTCATCTTAAGGCACCGTCAATAAGCCACACGAGGGAAAATGGGGCTCCTTTTGAACTTCTTTGATCCCACCTCTTCCATTTGGTGGATTTGAGCCGAAGGGGTTGGGGGAGAAAGAATATGTTGTAAAACCAGCAGGAATCACTCCGGAGAGTTTCAGCAGCAGTTACTTTATCTACTCAGATGTCAGGCACATATTGACAAGTTCTGCAGAAACGGTGCTCAGAAATGCCCAGAAGAAACAATAATTGGGGGAAAGTGTTACATTTTCAAGCTTTCTTCCCCCACCACCACCACCACGTCAAGGAGACTTTGATTGGAAGTCAGGAGGAGCGGCCACCTCACTGCCATAGCCCTGTTAGAATCTCTGACTCCGAGGGAGAGGAGGAACAGTCAACAGGGAGTGGGAGTATGGCTCCGGAGATTGTGGAGGAAACTGGGGAAGGGTACAGGCAGGCTGGCATTCAGAGGAAGACCCAGGCCCATCCCCTCTTCATCCTAGGACATGCAGGGAGGAGCAGATAAGGGAGAAACATGAATGGCATGGTCTACGGGGGAGGAAAGGGCCCTGATCCCCTTCATGGGCTGCAGCTGGGAGGACTGTTTGAAAGGACAAACTGCACATGGCCCAGTGCTGGAAGCAAAGCGAGAAATAATTCTAGTCTTTCAGTTCTTATTCTGAGTTCTGGCGTCCTTCCCAGTGTGTGTTTTTCGATATCTGTGGACGTCTTCAAGCCCTTATCCTGCTTGGTCACATTAATTGCTTCAGTGTGGTTTCTAATTATAATTTATATGTATTTTGATTTTGAACGGAATTTCTTCCTTTTCGCAACTGTTCCTGGGGGAATTTTTTTCTCCAGTCAATGATAATTGGAACTTGGAAGACAAGTTGAAGGAATGAAAGGGACTTCACCTATTTTTGTGACTTTGTTGCTTTTGTATCCCACTCTAGGTCAGCACACTCGCCATTGTTCTGAGAAGAAGGACCGAAGCTGACATGATAGCAGAATTCCAATATTTGAGGGGCTGCTACAAAGAAGAGGGAGTCAAGCTATTCTCCAAAACGCCTGAAAGCAGGACGAGAAGCAATGGGTGGAAACTCATCAAGGAGAGAAGCAACCTAGAACTAAGGTGAAATTTCCTGACAGTGAGGACAATCAACCAGTGGAAGAGCTTGTTCTGGGGGCTCCATCGCTGGAGGTTTTTAAGAAGAGACTGGACAGCCCCTTGTCTGGAATGGCATATGGTCTCCTGCTTGAGCAGGGGGCTGGACTAGAAGACCTCCCAGGTCCCTTCCAACTGGGTTATTCTGTTATTCTGAAGCTATCATCTACATCTTTGAGATGTTGCTAGTGTTTGGGGGTGTCCTTCAACCCAATATCTAGAGGCCACCATTCTCTCCTAAACAGCATTCGAAGAGGAAGACCTGAAGATCTCCACATTCAGTTAGTATGTATAGTGGGCTTCTCAAAGAAGTACAGGCAATCCTCGACTTACGACAGTTCAATTAGGGATCATTCAAGGTTACAACAGGCCTGAAAAAAAAAAGAGTTTTTCCAACAGGCAAAAGTGGTTGTGTCCCACAGTGACTCAATAACTTGCTTCCATCAATGCAGAAGAAGACTTATAGGGTCAACATACAGTAGAACCTAGAATAATAGCGTTGGGAGGGACCTCAGAGGTCTTCTAGACTAGTCCAGCCCTCTGCTCCAGCAGGAGACCCTACACCATTTCACACAAATGATTGTCTCTTTTCGAGAGCCTCCAGTATTGTCGCACCCACAACTTTTGAAGGCAAGTTGTTTCCATTGGTTGATTGCTCTCACTTCTGCTTAGTTCTAGGTTGCTTCTCTCCTTGATGAGTTTCCATCCATGGTTTGTTGTCTTGCCTTCTGGTGCTTTTGGAAAATAAGTTGGCCCCTCTTCCCTATGGCAACTCCTGAGATATTGGAACACTGCTATCGTGCCACCCTTCGTCCTTCTTTTCATTAGACTAGTCACACCAATTCCTGTAACCATTCTTTGCATATTTTAGCCTCCAGCTTCCTAATCATCTTTGTTGCTCTTCTCTGCACTATTTCCAGAGTCTCAACATCCTTTTTTTTATATTCTGGTGATCAGAACTGGATGCAGGATTCCAAGTGTGGTTGTGCACCCTTAAGTGTGGACTCTCCAACTAAATTGAGGAGAGGAGTGAAAAAAAACTGGTAAGCTTGGAGTCCCTGCAGGGAAGGAAGCAATAAAGGCCGGATACTCCTCCCGCCAACTCCAAGAATTCCTGTAGCCTCTAACTGGCTGGTCTTGAGAAAACGTGGTCAGTCTGGCGAAATTCTTGTAAAATAGGCATTGAACAATTAAAGAAGCAGTTGATCTGGGGAGATTTTTGCAAATAAGCATTCAACAATAAAGAAGCAGTTGATCTGGGGAGAATCTTGCAAACAAGCATTCAACAATAGAGAAGCAGTTGATCGGGGTGATTCTTGTAAAAAGGCATTCAACAATAAAGAAGCAATTAATCTGGGGAGATTCTTGTAAACAAGCATTCAACAATAGAGAAGCAGTTAATCTGGGGAGAATCTTGTAAACAGGCATTCAACAATAGAGAAGCAGTTAATCTGGGGAGATTCTTGTAAACAGGCATTCAACAATAAAGAAGCAGTTGATCTGGGGAGATTCTTGCAAACAGGCATTCAACAATAAAGAAGCAGTTGAGCGGGGTGATTCTTGTAAACAGGCATTCAACAATAAAGAAGCAGTTGATCGGGGTGATTCTTGTAAACAGGCATTCAACAATAGAGAAGCAGTTGATCTTGGGGAGAATCTTGTAAACAGGCATTCAACAATAGAGAAGCAGTTGATCGGTGAGATTCTTGTAAACAGGCATTCAACAATAAAGAAACAGTTAATCTGGGGAGAATCTTGCAAACAGGCATTCAACAATAAAGAAGCATCTCTGATCAGCTCACGGTGTCATTCTGGTTCCTTGCATCTGACATTAATCTCACCAGACTTAGTACAGGTAGTCCTCGAGTTATGACCACAATTGATCTCAAAATTGATGTTGCTGAGGGAAACATCCGTTAAGTGAGTTTGCCCCATTTTACCACTCTTCTTGCCACTGTTGTTAAGGGAATTGCTGCATTTGCAACGGTCATAAACACGAGCCGGTTGCCAAGCATCTGAATAGTCGCAACAGTGGTAAAGTGTGAAAAATCGTCATGTTACTTTTTTCCCGTGCCGTTGTAACTCTAAAATGGTCACTACATGAACTATTGTAAGTCGAGGACTACCTGTACTTTCTCTTGCGAACAGCCAGATAGAGGCTTCAGGAATTCTCGGAGGGGATGTATCGGGCATCTATCACTTCTTTTCCTGCAACGCCTCCAAGCTCACCAGCCTTTCCTCCCTCCCCCCACTCAAGATAGAGATGCTAGGACATAGGAATGAGGACAGAAGAAGGAAAACAGCCACCAAACGAGGCCCTGGATATAGAGGCGGTATTCAGCCAGTTTGAACAGGTTCTGGCGTACTGGTAGCAGAAATTTTGACTGTGTTATGGTTCGCCGGCAGACAGCAGCAGAATCAGACAGTGGGGAAGAAAGGGGTCTGGAGAGGACTCGGATGAGGGTCCTGCATCCAATGCAGAGATGGGGCCAGGGACATCTGGGAGTGGGGTGCTGCCTTCGGAGTCTGGCAGCAGCGAGGCAGAGGACCCAAGGGAGCCTGTTCCTAGTGCGTGTGTGCACAGAGCTGCCAGAAGGCGAGAGCAGCTGAAAGAAAAGGGGTGACTTGGGAGTAAGAGTGGGAGGTGATTGCCCCTCCCATAAGGGATAAAGGACAGGCAAAGATGATGAAATCTTTGCAGGAAGCAAAGTCGTTTGTTCAGTTCAGATTCATTCTTGAAGCTCTTTATTACTTTGGTTGGTTTTCTTTCATTGGACACTTCTGTCATTGGCAGCACTTGACAGAAAAGAAAGGTGGGTGCTTATCTCGAGGGACTGTTTGAGATTCATTACCGGCTGGGAATGAAAACAATTCCCAGCATTGCAATAAAACAAGACTTGTTTTTTTAAAATAAGCGTGTGGTAATTACAGTCTCGGAAGGCTTGGTCAGAACAGATTAGTTCAGAGAACTGGCCAATACCACCTCTGGGTGCCCCCCACCCACCCACTCACCCCTGCCCTTTCCTGTCCTATATTCCCTTGTTTTCTTAGCTCAGCTTATTTGCGTGGCAGAGCGGATTGCCGCGCCTCAGCTGAGCTAAAAAAAAAAAAAACCAGCTCACCTCATTAAATGGTGACAGAGGGTGTTTTTTGAGCGCGCAAAGCGGTAGGAAAAAAAATGGAATCCCACCACTGCCCGGATGGCTGAGACAAGAGATCTCCATCCACCCTCCGAATGCAATTTTAATTCTATGACCTCAGTAGCACTAACCTCCAAACAGCAACTCTGGAGTTTCCAAGTCCATTGGGGGAATGCATTAAGGTAATGGAGTGTTGAGTGGTGGGCCGGCATTCGCTGACTTTGCCTTCTGCCCATGCCTCTTCTTCCCCCGAGCCTGCTACTGGGCGCGGTCCAAACCTGAGACACTTACAACAGCTGATCCTATCAAGAGTCGATAGGAAATCGGCTTGAAGTCCAACGCGTGGAGCTTTCATTTCAAATACAGCCAATCCTCAATTAATTCATTAATCCTAATTATTATAGCAGTTCATTTAGTGACCGCTTAAAGTTACAACAGCACTGAAAAATGTGACTTAAGAACTTATGATCTCCCGGTGATTGGCTCATAGTTATCCAGCTGGCTTTCATGCCTAAGGCAGGGCTAGAACTCACCATCTCCCGGTGATTCTCCCAAAGTCATCCAGCTGGCTTTCATGCCTAAGGCAGGGCTTGAACTCACCATCTCCCGGTGATTGTCCCAAAGTCATCCAGCTGGCTT
>NW_020717306.1:4428-16145 GCF_900518725.1 Notechis scutatus
ATTTGTGTCCTTGATCCCCGATCCCAGCAGCATTCACCGAAGGTGAATGCTGCTGGGATCGGGGATCAAGGACACAAATGAAAGAAGGGGAGGGAGGAAGCAACCAAAGCCTGTCCTTCTCTCTGGGTCAGCTCTCTCAGTCGCTCTCTCGCTCTTCCACCAGCGCAGGAAGAAACTGCTTCAAAGAAGCGGGGGGGGGCTTTTCCTGTCGCCGCAGCGCCTCCGAAGCACCCGTTTCTCCCCCACCCCCAACCCCACCTCGTCCGCCCGCCCGCACGCGCGCGGGGGGGGTTTACCCAGTGCTCCGTTCTGCCTGCCTGCCTGCCTTCGTTAATGGTTGAATCGGAACAGCTTCGGCTGAGTAAAAGAGGCGAATAGTTATTCTCAGCCGAAGCTGCTCCCAAACAACCAGAAACTAAGGCAGGCAGGCAGGCAGGCAGAACGGGACACTGTGGATTGAAGCGCGCGCGCGGGGGCGGGCGGGGTGGGGGTGGGGGTGAAACGGGCGCTTCGGAATAGCTGTGGCGACAGGAAAAGCCCCCCCCCCCCGCGCGGGGGGGGGGGGCGGGCGACGCCCCCCCCCCTCCCCCCCCCCCCCCCCCCGTCCTTGCAAAAATTTTCTGCTTGAAACCGGTCCCTGGTACAAAAAAGGTTGGGGACCACTGCATTAACTGATTCCTTCTGCATTGGCTGGCAAAGTACATCATCAAGAGCTTCCAAGATGCCTTTGAGGTTCCCACGTTTGAAAACTGTGTTTTTGAAATCCTGGCCATCAAGGCAGCCCTAGAAATCCCTCGACTGTTGTGTATGTGGTCTTCCATTTCCTTAAAAATGCTTTTTTAAAAAAATGACCATGAGATGGCACCCTTTTGCCTTGGGAAAAAAAACACACACACACACACACGCAACAGCTCAGCAAATCGATACTCAACTTCATAGTGGCTTGAACGATTCGGCATCTCTTATGGCCGGTCATTTAATTTCCAGAAAGAAATATTGCAAATCTATCGAGCGCTGAACAGATTTCCACATCACATTTGTTGCTTTAAAAAAAAAAAAGTAAGACGATCTGCAAGACAGGTTCTTCTCTTCCCTGTGTCAACATTATCCATGGAAAATTAGAGGCTGGAGAATCACATTATGGGGAATACAGAAAGCCGTGGTGACCCAGTGGTTAGAATGCAATATTGCAGGCTAGCTCTGCCCACAGCCAAGAGTTCGATCCTGACCGGCTCAAGGTTGACTCAGCCTTCCATCCTTCTGAGGTCGGTAAAACGAGGACCCAGATTGTTGGGAATACCACTCAGTGAGGCTGTGAAACAGAGCAGCCCCCACCACACACACACACACCTTGGTGGACTGGTTTGATCCGTGCATTTGTGTGATTTTTGATCAGTGCATTTGTGTGATTTTGCACACTGCCTGGATCCCGCAAATGCATAGATGGGGCTTTGCATGGATTCTAGACAGGCCATAGACCAGTGCTGGTCCCTGGCCCAAGGGTTGTAATCTCCTGCGGTAAAGTACTATGGGTCCATAAATAAGTGCTATTGTTACTAAACCCCCTAACCTCTTAACTTTTCTTTTCCACAGTTCTTTCTCCTTGGGTGGCACTTGGGAGAATCTACATGCCAATGCAACACAGCCCTATCTCCAGAAATGCTGCAATTATTATAACTCCTCCATATGTCTCAGGCCTTAACTGATGAAGAATGAGGTGGTGGAGCAGAAGAGAACCATTCGATGAATACGTAGAAGATGAATAAAGGAGGGAGGTGGCAGTTCTCAGGATTGTGTGAGACAGGTTAAAAAAAAGGGTCAAGGAGCAACATTTCACCTTCAACTGTAAAAGGAAAGAGTTTTATCAACGCCGATGAAGAATGCAAAGAGCTCAAAAGCTGCACTGTAATGTATGGAAAAACATCCTCCATTGTTTTGGTTCGAAGTGCTCCATTGTGCAAATACAACACTCCTTCCAGTGGTTTGATTTTGTGACAATGCAAGAAAGGGTTCAAGCAGGGATGGCCCGGGCCAACTCTTTGTGTGTGTGTGTGTGTGTTTTTGGCAATTGAACCCAAATGCAGTTGAACCCCAGGAGTTCACCCAGCCTTCCTTTGATCTCTTTGCATTCACTCTGTTGGCTCTTCAGTCGCAGAGGTGACTATATGCCTGCGTCTACCCACAGATAAGCCCGCTGAATTTCAATGAGATTTACACTCAGCCGGAAACCCCGACTCACCTCCGAGTTTCTTCCTAAGTAATGAAAAAAAAAAACCCTCAAACTTGCAGATGACAGAATTACTTGTTTTGAAAATAAAACCGATGTCCTCATTCATGTTTTCCAAGAAACCATGTTCTCAAGTCTACGCTTACCAAAGTCTTGGCAATCAGCCACATTTCGACAGAGAAATGCGCGTACAGTACATAAAATTCAGAGAAGATCTCAGCTGCTTCCACAGACAAGTGACATCCTGTTTCGCTTTATTCAGTAACTACTGAACCCCAGGTTGTTTATTATTATTTTTATTTTTATTTTGAGTCAACATTACACAACCCAATCAGTCCCAATTTCTCCCTGTATTCTTGTAAACCCTATAGAAGGGCATCAGGGGTGGGATTCAAATTTTTTTAACAACCGGTTTTATGGGTGTGGCTTAGTTGGTGGGCGTGGCTTGGTGGTCATGTGACTGGCTGGGCGTGGCCAGTTCAACATCACTCACATCGAGGCAGGCATCTCCTCGCCTGGCCTCTCATAACTGTGGGGATGCTGCAACAGTCATAAGTGTGAAAAATGGTCATAAGTCACTTTTTTTTCAGTGCCATTGTAACTTTGAATGGTCACTCCACACAAGCAAAGTATCAGCAAAGGAGGGGAAGAAAAACTCCAGAGAAGTTCCTGAGACAGGAAGTCTAGTCCTGCCAAGAATGTAATAAGGGTTAATGGAGAGGCAGTTTCTGTAAGCAACACCAGAATGTTTCCTTCCTGCCTTCCTTGCAGGATTAGCCCTGCAATTTCTTCTAACAACCGGTTCTCCGAACTGCTCAGAATGTTAACAACCGGTTCTAGCGAATGGATGCGAGCCTGTAGAATCCCACCCCTGGAGGGCATGCAACTTCATGCCTGCACCTTCAAAGGAGCTTTGAAGACAAGTTTTGGCCCTGCCACTTCAACATCACAGCTTCAGCAGAAGTTCCGATACATCAAATGAGGTTCTACATGGTTCGTTGGATGACCCACCCTGGGGAAGAGTCCGCAAGGGGAACTCAGCTCCCTTCTTTCACTTTGGGCAACTCAAGCACTAATATCAAGCCGGTAATATTTATAATGAATTGTTTTCCAATTGAATGGCGCAGGAAGAAAACGCTTTAGAAGGACCACCCATTAAACCTAGATGTTGCTCACCCCTCCCTGCTGCTTACATCGTTTTGGGGGGTTCCTTTGGGGTTCCTAAGGTGTTCTCTGTCTAAGGATATGATGGAAGACAATAGAGGTTTATTCACAAGTGATAGGTCTCCAGATTGTGATGGTTTGTACAGTAGTCTTTGGTGAAGGGACAGCACCTATGTTCCAGAATCTTCTTGCTGAGTGACATCTCCATCCTACATGTAATTCAATTGAGCTCTGGAGCAGTGGTGTGATTTAAAAAAAATATTATGAACTGTTCTGTGGGTGTGGCTTGGTGGGCGTAGCATGGCTTGGTGGACAAGACAGGAGAGGGATACTGTAAAATCCCCATTCCCTCCCCACCCCACTAAACCTGCTTTCCAGCTCCATTCTCCTGTGCAGGGCAACCAAAGAAGACCCAGCCAATCAGATGGGACTCAATGAGAGGCAGAGAAGAGATGGGGTTGGCGGGGCCAGTCAGAGGTGGTATTTGCCGGTTCTCCAAACTACTCAAAATTTCCGCTACTGGTTCTTCAGAACGGGTCAGAACCTGCTGAATACCCACCTCTGCTCTGGAGGAAAGACAGCTACAGGGCAATTTATTTGACAGTAGGTGGTGCTTCAAATCTTGCTGGTTGAAGGCAACTACTACACAGCTTGCATTTATCTGCTAAGGGGAAATTTGGAAAAAAGCGAAATATATAAAGTGAACCAAGAGAATGTTGTTCGAGAGAGAGATTTGGATCTAAAAGGCCTTCCCTAACTCTACAACCTCAAGGAGTGACAGATCTGTACTTCCAGAATTCCTAAGGTTTTGAATCCTGGCTAATCCCAACACATCTAGAAGAAGTTAGACTGAGGAAGACTGCAACCCAGACAGCACACTTATAGCTATGTTCATACAATATCCTTGTCAGCTGTAAATTTAGGAACTGCATTCATACAGGCTGAACTTGGTTCCGGTTAAGCCAGTTTCTCTTTAAGTGGGGGGGGGGAGTTTGGTGTGTGAATCCAGCTTCTTTGGTTAACTTACAGGTCCGTGTATGATGTGAATCCAGCAAAAAAAAAAAAAAAAAAACATCAGTTCAGTAACCAAGTTCAGCCCGTGATGTGAATGCGAGCTATCTGTGATCATTCACAGGTAAGAAATATAACAGATCTGCTTTGAATATTCATGTCCCGGAGTCTCTGACAGCAACGTGTCCCTTATTCTTTGATCTCTTGATGGGAGATCAAAACCTTAACTGAAACCAGAGGTTTCGGTGTGCAAAATATGTGCACCAGGAGTGGATGGAACAGGAAGGGTAGTCGAGCAAGAAGGGTTTAATCTTCCGTTCATCACAGCAGCCTCAATCGATGGACCAAATGTCCTCCCGTGACATGTTGGACGCTTGAATTGTCCCCAAACACTGCAAGGAGATACCGTCGCAGCCACGTCACATGGAGTCCCATCAAGGAAGCAGCCGAGGAGAAGGAAGAAGTCAACTCTTTTCTCCTAGGCGGTCTTTTGGGCGTGGGCGGGAAGAGAGCCTTGGGCCCAAGTTCATTCTCAAGAGTCTTGACTGGGGTGGTGGTTGGCCCACTCCGTCATGGGAAAAGCAGAAAGCGTTGGGTCGTTGGTAGGGCATTGCAGTCAAGGGCGTGAGTCCTGTGTTACAGCCCAGCCACCTGGCGTCCAGACCCCATCTTGGACTTCAAACCTATTGGGAACCCAAAGAGAGGCTCAATATTCAAAGCGCGGCCCAAGCACCAAGGAGAAACAGGACCACAGAGGGCCAGGCTCATGTGATGGGACTCTGGAGATGGGACTCTCTCGCAGGTTCGGTAGTGAGCACACGGTTGCATTCACACATCGTTCCTGAGGGGGTTTCAAACCTGCCCAGAGAGCATGGCTCATTCCATCAAACACCACACACAGACCTCACACTTGGAAAGGAGTGGGGGGAGCCACAGGGGGACAAAGACATCCCGTCCCCTTCCTCAGGCACACACAAGGTGTGGGGCTGATGGCCCCCACTGCCCGTCACTGCAGCTGTCCTATCTTGTCGCCGTCTCTTCCTTTGGGCCATGCCGTCGATTGTGATTCCGCCACGTGTTCTGGACCTTTCCGGGCATTCTTGGGGCTTACAGACCCTTTTCTGGAAGCCTGGGGACTAGAGAGGCCTTTCTTCTGGAGCTGAGGGCTGGATTGGGCTGACGAGGATTTCCTGCCCACGTTGGGGCTCCGGGAACCTTTGCTTCTCGGGGGTGGTTGAGGAACCTCAAGGCTCTTGAGAGCAAGGAGCTCACAGTAACGGTTGCATTGATGGGAGGTCACGAAGTGATTGAGGAGGTTGGGGTAACAGCTCTCCTTCAGGCCTTGGTACCTGTCGGAGAAAGAAGGTTACACCCCAAGGTAAATTCCCCATCCATCTTCGACGTGCTCGTAAATTATGGGATTCACTGATGCTTCTCCCTGGTCTTCTATCTATTCATGGACCAGTTGGATACCCATGCTTCGCTACGAAACAATGTGGTCAGGCTTAGTTTGGGGGGAGGAAAATAAGGGGAAAAAATTCTGCCTCGGCCTACCAGCATCCATCGGTATTCCTCTGGCTAGCGTCCTGTCGGTGTGTGAGAGAGTTGAGGGCTGTTTGGAAACTGAAACAGGATTTGCTGCGTGAGCAAGAAGGAGACAGCAAAGAGCCTGACGTGGCTCAGCTCAACTGTTCTGTACTAAAGCTGCTTGGTGCTGTGAAACTAAAACTGAAACTGAAACTCATCTCCTCTGCTTGTGTTTTGCATTTGGAACAGATTTCTTTTCAGGTGAGGAGGGGGAGTAGAACTCCTTAGCATCAGAGCGTGTTAATAATAATAATAATGATGATGCTCCGATGGACATTTTGAAAAATCCTTTCTTAGTGAGCACCTAGAAGCCAAGAGGAACATACGGGCCCAATTTCAAATTTGTAGGCTTTACGGTTCTGGAGATTTTGTGATGATACGTGAGGGGTATTTTGCTTTTATATAGATAGATTAGCTGGCATCTGAGAGACAGCCTCTGTGTTAATAAGCACCGTAGAAAATTCCAGAGGATGGATCTGGATTCAGGTCAACACAGGAGACCTGTGGGTGACTAATCAAGGTTTAAATGCCCACATCCCATCAGAATCTTCTGGTCTGGATTGTACAGGAGTTTAGCATGAGTTTAACAAGAGTTTAGTCTTTTGCTAAGCCATGAGGGACAAAGATTTCATGGATTCCCAGTTCAGGAGTATGAACTGCACTGAAGTCAGATACAGCAAGACATTATGATCATGGTTTCATCCTAGAAGGGAGCTATTATGGAAGGATGATGCCCTGAGATACACTGAGAGTTGAATAATAAGGTGCTGAAGCTGCTTATTATTTGGCAGGTAGATAGAAACTGCCTAGTTAATGATATTAGCAGATTCCTTTATGTGCCAAAAATATAGAATCATGGGGCTGGAAGGGATCTTGGAGGTCTTCTAGCCCAACCCCTTGCTCTAGCCTTGGCTCACTCTGGTAGAACCCAGTTATCCAGCCTGGATTGAAAGCTACCCAATGTGGTTACTTACCCCTTGGTTTTGGTAGCAATCTTCACATTGGTGACTTTCCATCCAACCCCTGCAAGAAAAGCTCTGGTGAAATCGTAAGGTAGGTCCACCACACGCTTCATGTTTTGTTCAGCAACAACGCCATGCTGACCCTTAGCACATCACACTGAAGCCACCCTCAAGCCATTCATCTGCAGCAGAGGTGCAAAGGTCTACCTTCCTCCCACTGTTGCTGCTGGCCTACAACTCCCAGCATGCCTCAGAACATCAGGAGGAACGTTATCCAACTATGGCAGTGATGGCGAACCTTTTTGTTGCGGTGTGCCTAAAGCCACGCGCATGCAACACTCACAATGCAATGCCCCCTGCCCCCCCACACACACACAGGCGTGTGCAACACTCCCACCCCCTTACCTGCACTGTGCATGCACATGCGTCCCAGCTTATCTTTGGTCCGTTGGAGGCCGTTTTCGCCCTCCCGGGAAGCTTCTGCAGCCTTTGGAGGCCGAAAAACGGGCCCGTTTCGGCACTTCCGGTATTTCCGGAAGGCTTGTTTTTCAGCCTCCGGAGGCTGCAGAGGCTTCCCTCCAGCCTCCAGGAGGGTGAAAATGGCCTCAAATGGGCCAAAAATCAGCTGGGAGGTGCGCGCATGTGCAGTGCAGGTAAGTTTGGCTGGGGCAGTGGTGGTATTCAACCGGTTCGCACCGGTTCGGACGAACCGGTAGCAAAGAATTTGGCGTCGGTCGCCGAAACGGTAATAAGTTCTGGCTGGCCACGCCCCCGATCCAGCCACCCTCCCGCCCAATGCTCACTTACCCGCCCGCCTGACATTCGCCTAAAATATTTCTTTCTTTTTTGTCCTTTCCGATAATCAGCTGTTAGATACAATCAGCTGCGCCGGGATTCCCCTTGCTGAGGCCCAGGAAGGCAAAAAAATGGAGGGAGGAGCTCAGGCCCCACACCTCCATTTTTTGCCTTCCAGAGCCCCAGAGGAGCCTTAGGGGAGCAAAAATGCCCCCTCCCCCAGTGGCTCCTTTGAGGCTAGGAAGCTCCCCAAAATGGGTGGGGGCAGCAAAAAAAATAATAAAGCCACACCCACCTACCCTGTTTCTCCAACAATATGGCCTCCCCCCAATAGGAAGTCCCAGCATGTTTGGTAGGCATGAAATGAAATTAAGCCCCTCCTCCCAAATTAAGGCTTATATTAAAACATGCGAAATGTGGGGGGAATGGTGGGGGGGCTTGCCGTTAGGAAGTACTTTTGTGGCACACCCGGATATGGTGCTGCCTGCGTTGACCCTGATACAAAGTGCCCCACCAACGCCGAGGTCAACATCCAAGCCATCGCTGCCCGCCCGCCCAAAGATGCAAGGGGGGGGGAATTAAGTCACCCCTGAAAAGACAGGCTAGCCATTTTTTCGGGGCTCAAAAAAAAAATAAGACCCGGCCTTATTATATGAGAAACACGGTAGTCACATGGCCACGCTCACCAACTTATGCCCACAGAACTGGTAGTAAAAATGTTTGAATCCCACCACTGGGCTGGGGCTTGCGTGCCCGCACAAATGACTCTGCGTGCCACCTGTGGCATGCATGCCATCGGTTCGCCATCACAATCTGACCTGCTTCCCGCAAGGCCTTCTCCTAAAACTTTAGACGGTGCAATCTTGTGGCCCACACAAGAGCCTCACCTTCCAAGTCTGTCACCAAGATATTGCCATTTGTCCACTGGTAAAGCCAGTGCTGGAAAGCGGAGCATTTTTGGCCAATCTCAGAGAGGTTGGGTGGAGCCAACCGGTTGCCACCTCCTTCTCGTCCACAGTAGCACTGAAACGAGCCAGGCAAGTCTTCCTCCATGGTTGCATAAGGAATATTGTTGGCTGGGCGATAGATGAGGTAAAGTGGGATTATCCTGCATCAAAGAAAAAGAGCTACTTCAGAAGTTCAAAGGGAACTTCAGCTACTTGGGTTGACACGTCAGATGTGGCCATTGTCTCCCAATTAGGACAGAAGTTGGGTCAATTAAGATAGAAGTTGGGTCACCAGTCAAGAGTTCTTGGACATTTAAAAATTAGTCATTCTGGAGCAAGCTGAGGTCTGTAATGCAAAATATATTTGACTACAATCAGGATGTTCTTTCTCTCTACACCGCCAAATTTGGGTCATTCATGAAACCTCCCCCTAGACCAGTCAAAGTGACAACAGAGTTATTTATCATCATGACCTTCTTCATTTAACGACCTCATAATCCCTTGAGGGTGGAGTCTGGGCAACCAAATTGGAGCTAGCAGAGTGTTTTAATGGCCCGATGCCCTTCCTGTCACCAATGCGGAGTTTTGTTCAGCAGATCTCTTCCCAGTGCGCCCAGACAGAGAAATATCTGCCTCTATCTTGGATCGAACTCACAGCCTCCTGATTGTGAGGCGAGAGCTCCGCCTCTAGGCCACGGCACCGCTCCTCCCCACCGCTACTTATGGCCCAGTCCAAAAGCTGCAGCCTCCAACTCCTGCAGTCCCATGAATGCATTGTGGACCCTTATCAACTGCCTCGCATTTTCTGTGGCTATTTGCCGCATTCGGTGGTCACGGGACTGTGATTTTCAGTGTTTTCTTTGCCAGTTTCCAGAATTTACTGCTGATTTTTGACCCCCCCACCCCCACAAAAAAAACCCATTGTGGAAAACGAACTCATTTAACAACCGCAGCATTTGCTGAACAACCACCATGAAAAAGTGCAT
Organism: Notechis scutatus; assembly: GCF_900518725.1. Next base: position 14,108 of record NW_020717306.1, read on the forward strand.
AAAATCAGGTGTAGCCATGTGGTGACCAGCTTAATGACCGACCTGACTTACAACCATAATTTCCTGGCTCAGTTATGGTCAGAAGTCTAAGACGACCTGCAAACCTATGAAGATTTAACCAGGCCGTTCACAGCCCTAGAAAGAAACAACTTACTCAGGTACTGATCCAAAGTCAGCAATGACTCTTGTCTCCGCGGCAAAGATCTTGCAGTATTCCCGACTGGAATTCTGGATTTTACACTCCTGCAAGGAAACAGACGGTTCTTGACATCTTCTAACCAGGGGTGGGATTCAAATTTTTTAACAACCGGTTCTGTGGGCGAGGCTAGGTGGGCGTGGCCATGTGGCTGGATGGGCGTGGCTTCTTCTCTCTCTTTTTTTTTGCAGCACCCCCTCCATTTTTTGGCCTCCTGGGCCTCAGGGAAGCCTCCTGGGTGGGCGTTTTTGCTCCTAGACGGCTTCCCTGAGGCCCAGGAAGGCAAAAAACTGAGCGAGGGTGCACAGCACACACACACACACACACCCCACATGCGCCTTTTGCCTTCTGGGTTTCAGGGGGATCTTGGAACAGCTGATTGTCGGAACAGCTGATCGTCGGAACAGCTGATTGTCGGAACAGCTGATCGTTGGGAGGGGGAAAAAAGAAATACCTTAAGGAGTGACTGGACGGGGGAGAATGCAGTCAGTGATGTCAGGCATGCGCGATAACAACTGACTGGGCGGGGAGGGGTGGGTGGAGAGGGATGGGGCCATCCAGGGCCACGATTTGCAGGTTCTCCAAACTGCACAGAATCGTAACAACCGGTTCTATAGAACCGGTCTGAACCGGTAGAATCCCACCCCCTGCTTCTGACCAGACAAGCAAAACTTGTTTCTTCCTCCCCACCCAGCCAATATTGTGGGGGATGTTAGCTTGTTTTAACCTTGGTTCAGTTCTGTTCGCTGAGGATTCAGCGTAATGTGCAAAATTGGAAAATGGGGTGACGTACAAGTAGCGACTGTTGAAGTTACATCGAACCTCCCCGAAGCTACTTATAACCCTTTACTGACATTCTCAACAGCCACACCTTGCCCCCTTTGGGTGCTTGGCAATCGATATTGTGTGGCAACCGGCTCACATTTAGACCCATTTGCAATGTTCTACGGTCATGATTTTTGGCATTTTTTTGCTGCTTTCCAAACTTTACTTCTGGTTTTCAGCTAAAAAGTGCCCGCTGGAGAAAGTAAAGTTGTTTAATGACCACTGGGTTTGCTTAACAACTGCCAGAAAAGGGGTCCTGGGCATGGCTAGTCTAGTGAAGAGAAGGACCAGGGGAGACGGGATAGCAGTGTTCCAATATTTGAGGGGCTGCCACAGAGAGGAGGAGGGGGTCAAGCTGTTTTCTAAAGCGCCTGTAGGCCAGACAAGGAACAATGGGTGGAAACTGAACAAGGAGAGATTCAACCTGCAAATAAGGAGAAACTTTCTGACAGTGAGAACAATCCACCAATGGAACAGAAGTTGCCTTTGGAAGTTGTGGGAACATCGTCACTGGAGACTTTCAAGAAGAGATTGGACTGCCCTTTGTCAGAAATGGTGTAGGGTCTCCTGCTTGGGCAGGGGGTTGGACTAGATGGCATATAAGATCCCTTCCAACTTTGATTATCTTTTATCTGTTATCTGTCCTAAAATTGAGTATGGTCATTTGGTGACTTGCTTAGTCACTGCCACAATTTATAGCAATAGCACTTAGATTTATATCCCACTTCACAGTGCTTTCCAGCCTTCTCTAAGCAGTTTACAGAGTCAGCACATTTGACCCCAACAATCTGGGTCCTCATTTTACTGACTTTTGAAGGATGGAAGGCTGAGTCAACCTTGAGTCGATGAGGCTCAACCTTCTGATTGTGTATAGGCAGAGTTAGCCTGCAATACTGCATTCTAACCCCTGAAAAGGAAGGAAGGAAGGAAGGAAGGAAGGAAGGAAGGAAGGAAGGAAGGAAGGAAGGAAGGAGGAAGGAAGGAAGGAAGGAAGGAAGGAAGGAAGGAAGGAAGGAA
>NW_020717306.1:23761-36757 GCF_900518725.1 Notechis scutatus
TACTCTACTCTACTCTACTCTACTCTACTCTACTCTACTCTACTCTATTCTACTCCACTCCACTCCATTCCACTCCACTCCACTCCACTCCACTCCACTCCACTCCACTCTACTCTACTCTACTCTACTCTACTCTATTCTTTTCTTTCAAAAGTAGGAATCAAGACCAGCAAGACTTCAATCAAGACTTCCTCCCTCTTTCAATGCTGCATTTGGGGGAAAAAAGGCATTTGCTACCTCGTTTCTCCTCTCCAATCCGTTCCTCGCTTTTGATACCCTTCTGGATTGAGAGTCAGTGCATAATTTTTTTTTTTGTTTTCCTTGTATCATTACCAAACCACGTCTTTTCTTTCTCCCCAGCTGTTCTTTGAAACACTATGCATTTTTTAATCTAATTCTTAGATGTCAGTTGCGCTTGGGAGAAAGCCAACCAGAGAAATAAATTGGATGTTGGTACATTCAGGTGTTGGCAGCAGAGGAAACTACATCCTTCAGCAGGAACAGAAAATCATGTTTTCCCTCTCCAAGTTCAGTGGGGAATGGTTGGCTTTTCCCAAAGTCCCCGAATAACTTTTTTTCTCTTTAACATTTGGTTCCAAGAACCCAAATAAACCTTGCTGACAAGTCTTAAGCTGACAGAGAGATCGAGAAAGAAGCAAGCCACGACATCTAAGCTCCCCATTGAGCACATGGCTTAGAGGCCCGCATGAAGACTTGGCTTACACATCGTTCGCTCACATACGGGGCACTAAATTAATCCTTTTTTCTCATTTTTGCACAGTCTATTTTAGTGGTTAAACTGACCAGCTGGGCTTGACCAACCAGCTATGCCCGCAAATAACTAACCCAGGTTAAAACTAAGCCCAGTTTTATGAACAAGTGCAAGAACGAAGCTGCCGAGCATTTTAATTGGGCTCGCGCAAGTCTCAGTTAAAGGTACGAGATCATTGCAATCTAAGGATCTTGAAAATTTTGCAATTTTGCGCCGGGTTAGAAACATCCTCACAAATCAGCAATATTATTTGACAAGTGAATCAGCTGGAAGCTTGCCAAACCGTGCAGCATGCGACCTCCTCCGCAATTTCTCTATTAATACAAAAACCCTTCTCTCTCTTCCGATGAAAGGCATCCAAATAACTTTGGGGTACCTTTGGCCGAAGCCTATTTCTTTCCACAAATGTCGCTCACGCAATTCTTTGCGCGCCGACTCAGGAACGAGCATCATGAAATCTGATCTAACTGGGACCGACCCCCTTTAACAGCAGGCTTTCGTTTTGTGTTTTAAGCCTAAGGTGGTTAAAAGTGGGCTAAACTCGCTTGTTTGGTTAGAAAAGGAAGAACAACTACTTGGATAAAAAAAAAAACTGGAAACCCTTTATGGACTTTTTTGCTGGAAATGCAGAAAAAAGTCCGACGCCTGGAATTAGCGCCCTCACCAAGCCTTCCAATGGTTATTATGCCTGTTCTTAGCTCCACATCTTCATCAAAAGGCCGAAGCTCTCCTGCATCTCCTAAAATGGTGAGAGGCCAGACGAATTCCAAAGAGACTGCAGTCCAATCACCAGGACACACCCAGGTGCTGAAAGCTGCTTTAAGAGGGCGATAAGAAGAAGGAAGTCATCTGAATAGTCCCTCGACGGGGTCAGCGGCTCCGGTGAGCCTGCTCACATACCAGTATACCAAAGCAAAACTGTTCCTGGGCAAGGCTACGTGCTGATTAGGTTATCGATTTTAATTAAGAGTTTTTTCCCCCGTACGATAAAAGTCTTAAAACATTCAAGGGAAATCGGAAAAAGAGAAAGATAATAAGAAAGAGGGGAAGGGAAGAGTAATATCCAGGGGTGGGCTGCAGGTGTTAGCCTCTAAGCTAAGATTCTGTGCAGTTTGAAGAACCCCCAAATCCCACTCCTGGCTGACTCCGCCCTGCCTCTCCCAGGAGTCCCCACGTGGCCCGTTTTGGACGCAGGTAAGTGTAGGGTTCACACGGAGGCGCGAGGAGGCCGAAAAACGGGCCTCCTGGAAGTTCGAGGAGGCCGGAAATGGGCCTGTTTCTGGCTTCCAAAGAGCCTCCGGAGCCCAGGGAGAGCAAAAACGCCCCCCTCCCCACCATGGTGCAGGAGGCCAACTAGGCCACGCCCACCATGGCCACACCCACTCAGCAACCGGGCAGAGAACCCCTTGTTAAAGTTTTTGAAGTCCACCCCTGGTAATATCCCTTTTAGGAACCCTTTTCCCCCCACATTCTAACTTAGACTGAGCTCATCCCCACAGTCAGATGTTCAAAATTCAAATGCTTGGCCCACTGATTCATATCAGATCCCTTTTGCGATGTCCTGACAAGCTGAGCCAAACGGGGAAGCTAGATTTGTAAGCCACCATGTAACTCAGTGCAGTGATTCCCTTCACCCCCCGGTGGGAAGAAAAATGGCAAGAATGGGACACTTCGTGGCTGTCTCGCTTAGTGACATACATTTGGGGCTCGGTTGTGGTCGTATGTGGAGGGCCACCCGTGGTTTTGCTTCTTTGTCTCTTCTCCTGGTCTTGGTTGGAAGAAGTTTGGGACCCAATTCGGGGACTGCAAACCAAGCCAGGCATTCCAATGCCAGAACATTGGCCTGGAACAGATGGGCCAATGATCTAACTCAGAACAAACCACATCATCTGTTCACATTCCAAAGGTCTCCCAAACCCCCCGTTTGGGGGATCTGGAGTCCCCCAGAAGCAAGGAAATCCTGCATCTTGTCGAAACATGAGACAAAAACCTCCTTCCACATCCAAAAGCATCTCACCCACATGCCTCCCACGCCGGGGCAGATTGCTTGACACACCACGAAGCCCACCTACGTGCATTCCGCAAGTGCATCGGTAAGCTCTCTGGATGCCTAGACAGTCCGGAGCGTGAACCTTGCCCTGCGAGGCCCCCATGAGTTAGGAAACACCAAGAGTGACTAAGACATGCGTAGTCCACCCCACCCACCCTTCTTCCCTGCAGCAGAATCGTATGGAAAAAACGTGCATCAAAGCGATGGAAATAGACGCTGGCTGGTGAGTGTCAGAGACAGCTGGGGGCCCGGCTGGCAGGCACGGTGAACATGCTGGTGGAGAAGGAACCCTGGAGTCAAGAGTACAGCTTTGAGTACTGACTTCGTACTGGCCCACATGCACACCAAAGCTGGGACTGACCTCACCCTACGGCTGTACCTGGCTGTACCATCGGGTTGCCACCTACCGAAGAACCAAGGAAGCCGGCTACCTATCCTGGTTGTTTCAAAGCCAGGGATTCATTAGTCCTGGCCCACCCAGAGACCACTCTCTCATCTTTTTTTCTGGCCTGCCACAGCTCCCGCATGCCCCCCGCTATAAATAGCGGGCAGAACTTGGGCAGTCGCTGTAGAGCTGGTTGGCAAGCATTTTGCATGAGGTCAGCCTCACTCAAGAAGAAGAAAAATAGAACTTACAGTACCTCAGAAGGCCCTGGATCAGGCAACGGTTTCTCCTCCCAGGCTACTGGGGTAAGGGCTAGCCTTGCTCCCTGCAAAGGCAGGGTCAAATCCACAGGTCCAGCCTCTGGGAGCTGCAACTCTGGCTGGGCTTCAGAGTCCAGCAAGTCCGTTTCACGGATGAGAAGGACTTCCCCTCCTGCAAAGAGAGGTGGACTTCCAATTCTTGGTGGACCAGCTTGGCCAGGCTGCAAAACATCGCTTTTTGGGGCACTGCTGCTTGGACATTCCACTTGATGTCCTATCAGGACCTCTGCGGTGGGCTCCACTGCCTGGCTGGGATGCTGGAATTGCTGGGGGTTCGATTCCCGGTCAGTCCCAGGGGCTTCCGTTTCACCCTGCTTTATCTCCATGCCCTTAGATTTCTGCCTGGCTTGGGTTTCATTTCTTTCTTCTTCTGCCTTGGCCCTTCTCAAAGCTTGAACAGTTGTTGGAAGAGTGTCTTCCGTGTTGGAAAAGTCTCTAGTGGGAAGGGCCTTTTCCATAGCTCTTGCCTTACTTTCTAGCACCTTCTTCTCTGCTTTAGGCTTTGCTCCAGCCTCATAATACATCTCTTTCAACGAAAAATGCACCTCGGGTTTGGAAGCGGGGGAATGCAGCAGGCAGTTCTCTTGGGGTTGGGTTTCCACTGGTCTTCCGTTGACTATAGGAGATGCAACTTTTGGGGACGGGATAGCAGGCCCAGCCTCCTTCTGCATGGAGACCTTTCTCCTTGGTTGCATGCCATCCTCTAGTTGGGAGTCCTCTTGGCTCGCATTTGATGGAGCTGCCTTATCTTCCTCTTTCTTCTTCTTCTTCGCTGAAAACTCCTTGGTCACAATTCCCACCGTTTCGTAAATATATTGAAGAAAACCATGGTCATCCCTTTCTCCATTTTCCTCCCCGCTTTCCAGGGAAGAGTCCCCATTGGCGGTGGCCACTTCTGTTTCCAGATGTCCTGCTAAGAAGTCATTGGGGAACAGGGTGGGGGCAGTCAGAGAGGCCTCTCTGTTCTTGGCATTCTCATCTTCACCAAAACAGGCCTTCCCGTCTGGGATCCGCACCTTGGCCACTTCCTCCTTGTCCCAGAGGGAGGTCCCCGAACGCATGCCCACCTCTCCGGTCAACCGTCGCTTCCTCTGGAACCTGTCTGGACTGACTCGTCTCAGCTGTTCCATCTCCACGTTCTCCTTCCCTAGCTTCCTGCTCTGCTCTATCTCATACAGCTTGGCTTCGGCATTCCTCTTGAGCTTGGCAAACCACCGTTGGTGGATTTTGTACTCCGTCATGGTTCCAACCTCCAGAACCCCAGAACAGGACACAATGCCCTTGTTGTTTCTTGCTGAGGCCTGGTAAATAGCTGCGTCCTCCTCTTGACACCTGTGAACCAGAAAGAAACGCCGTCATGAGGGAACTCTGGACCAAGAGAGTTGAATTTGCTATGAGTAATGGACAACCGTCTTTTTCTTGACGTTCCTCAGCAATATCAGGATTTAGTTCCCAGAACCTCCCAATTAGAATGGCCATAAGTGAGGGAGTTTGGACCAGAGGTGGTATTCCGCAGGTTCTGACCAGTTCTGGAGAACCGGTAGCGGAAATTTTGAGTAGTTCGGAGAACCAGCAAATCCCACCTCTGACTGGACCCATCTATTCTCTGCCTCCCGAGTTCCAGCTGATTGGCTGGGTCTTCTTTGGTTGCCCTGCACAGAAGAACGGAGCTGGAAAGCAGGTTAGTGGGGTGGGGAGGGAATGGAGAGTTTGCAGTATCCATCTCCTGCCACGCCCACCAAGCCACGCCAGGCCCACCAAACCACAGAACCGGTAGTAAAAAAAAATTGAATCCCACCACTGGTTTGGACGCTGAAAGAGATCAAAGAAGTTCCACATATTTCTAGAGAATTAGATTGTGAAAAGGTGTCGCACGGGAAGTTAATTGTAAAATCTCTTGAATTTCAAGTGGGTGGACTCAGGTGGAACAACTGTCCATTGGCAGGGCATGTCAAATTTTTCGACTTTCACTTTCCAAACATTAGCGGTGCTCAAACGTTGTGACATGCCTTGGGGATTGCAAAGATATTTTGGTTACTTTAATACAATTTAGATGTGCTTGGTAAGTAACTACATAAATACCATAACTTTTTAACATTTTGTTTGTTTCATGTCCAGGGTCCTGAATTACTACACTGTGTTCCACCAAGTAGGTAAACTCAACATATATTAGACTACTACTCTCAACTGAGTACTGTAGTAGAGCTGAATGAAGTCCAGAACATGAAAGACAACTGTGCATAGCTCAACCATTCTTATATTTTCTCCAATTACAATGGTCAAAATGGGACAGTATAAAAATCCATGATAAATTAGTGCGCTTTCTAAGGGATCATCTAAAGTATAGCTGCAAAACTTAACACTAACCATTTTCCAAGGAATTATTTTATGAAACTTCCTCTCCTCTTCGGTCCTAGCTGGAGGCATCTAATTTCCTAGTTATCTAAGCAGATACCATAATTTATTTGTCAGTAAAACATAAATTTAACATCTAATCAGCTGTTCAAGCAATGTCCTCCGGACATAAACATTGTGGTTGGCATTATTTGCGATGCACCAGCGGTGACTGTAAAAACCATTCAACAGAGATTGGGAACTTCCCAGCTATAATGGTCGCTATCAGCTATTATTGGCACCCCTCATCCAGCAGCTGCTGGCAACTTCCCTCCAAGATCATTTTGTCTTGGGTAGGTATGATGATGTCAGGTGCAAAAAAAATCAGGACCCTACATTAAGTTGCAGTTCAGAATATTTATTGCAAGTTCAACACTAAATGGGCACCAGGTAAGGCTCAATGGAATTCAAGCGGGGTTGGACTTCCCACTATTTGTGGGAACATAATGATTCCACACTGATGACTTGTTTAACTCTACCTCCTAGCTCTGCCTGCTCTTCCCCTACAGATGATGAGGCACTGGGCATTAGAAAGGCTCTTTATCGATCCCAATAGATAAGTTCCCAATAAAGATCCCATATTTAGAAGGTGTACAGGTTGGAGAAGACTGTTGTTGATGGCCTGAAAGGACAATTTAAGCGCCATCAAACAGGCAGAACCTATCAAGGTCAACTAGTCAAGGACACCACATCAAATTTAGAGAGGCCACCTTAATTTCCTGGGAATTAGGGAGAGAGGTTTGATTGGTCTCCAAACCTGCTCATGGGACCTCATGGAAGAGATGGACCTTTGGGTCAAATCCAGGAGGGTTGTCATATTGTTGGACTTATCAATCACCCTGTTGCCAGAACGGTCCTCACTGGCACCAAAGCAATGTCTCCCCTTTCTCACCCAACGCTCCTTACAAAAGAATCAGTATCCTCGCCTGCTTAGTACAAAGATGGTTTTGGCCTTCCAGGGCACCCCTCCAACCTGGCCAGGAGACAAGAAATTAGGCTGCTTAAATCCTCATGGCTTGCAAGGCCGTCTTTCTTAGAATAACTGGAATCATTTGCTTGTTTGTAACAGAGCTTTTGACCTTGTGCTTAGGAAATGGTAGACGCTTGGACAGATGGTCTACGAACGATGTCATTCTGAGCTTAACTGAACAATACACGGGCTTTTCCTCTCCCACCCCAGAGACAGCTGGCGAATGGGTTGTCGCCCAAGAGATAGGTGCTCCCTTCCTTCCTTACTTGTATAACTGCAGGGTGTGTCGGTTCCCATGTCGCAAAATCTCATATTTCGGCAATCCACAGTATCGATCCATCTCTTCGTTATCTCTGTACCAGGTCACCTCTGGCGGTGGATATCCTGATGAGGACATTACACGTTAGCAGAATCAAGGAGCATTCGTGCTGGAGAAACACGTCTCGTTCCAAAACAAGCATGAAAGCAACAGACTTTTTGTCTACGAGACAGAGGTGGTCCTCAGCAGGTTCTGATCAGTTCTGGAGAACCGGTAACAGAAATTTTGAGTAGTTCGGAAAACCAGCAAATCCCACCTCTGACTAGCCCTGCCCCCCCCTCATCTATTCTCCACCTCCTGAGTCCCAGCTGATCGGCTGGGTCTTCTTTGGTTGCCCTGCACAAGAGAACAGAGCTGGAAAGCAGGTTAGTGGGGTGGGAACCAGAGGTGGCATTCAGCAGGTTCTGACCAGTTTTGGATAACCAGTAGCGGAAATTTTGAGTCGTTCGGAAAACCGGCAGATATTCCCTCTGACTGGCCCTAGTGGTGGTATTCAAAAAAAATTTACTACCAGTTCTGTGGGCATGGCTTGGTGGGTGTGGCAAGGGAAGGATACTGTAAATTCTCCATTCTCGCCCCACTCCTGAGGGAAGGTTACCAACTACTCAAAATTTCCGCTACCGGTTCTCCGCCTCTGACTGACCCCGCCCCCATCTTTTCTCCGCCTCCTGAGTCCCAGCTGATTGGCTGGGTCTCCTTTGGTTGTCCTGCACAGGAGAACGGAGCTGGAAAGCAGGTTTAGTGGGGTGAGGAGGGAATGGGGATTTTGCAGTATCCTTCCCCTGCCATGCCCACCAAGCCATGCTCACCAAGCCACACCCACAGAACCAGTAGTAAAATGTTTGAATCCCACCACTGCTGCAAGGCCAGCTTGAACAAGTTGCCTGTTATTGTATTGGCTTTGGACACCACAGTAAGGTCAATTTGGACCGGGGGGCGGGAAAACAAGGAATGCTGAAAACAGATACTTCCACTCCAGCCACCAAAAAGGAAATCCAAATTTAAACAGGCTGAGAATATAAGCAAGAAACCGTTGAATAACCTTCTCCAACGCGATGCCTTCCAAATGTAGGCATCCATGCATATTGACATAGCCTTTTCCCGGAATGGCTAGCTAGGAATTCTGGGAGTTGCAGTTTCAACACATTAGATATAAGGGGCAGTGTTCATCTCTGCTTCAAAGCCATTGAGCCAGCACTGTCCGAAGACATTTCTGTGGTGATGTGGCCAGTATGAGATAAGGGAACACTGTCACCTTTCCACTGAAGTGGTACCTATTTATCTACTCGCATTTGCATGCTTTCAAACAGCTAATTTGGCAGGAGCTGAGGCGAGGACAGGAGCTCACCCCAACGTGTGGTGTATGGGTCTTGAACGTAGGGCTGCTGGCTTTTCAGCCAACAAGCTGAGCATCTTAACGGCTGAGCCACCATGGTGTCCTTTATACACAAAGACAGGCTGCTCTGAAACCATACGGAGAAATCCCATGGATGGATGCCAAGCATCTATACTTTGGTTGTCTTCACGGCTATCAATGTAACCCAAGAAGAAGACGGAAGCAAAGTTAAGGATAGAGAGAAGAATATTCCAGCTAGAAGTACCTGGACTTAGCCTTAGTGAAGAATACAGACTTGAACCTGGTGTCCAGAGTAAAGTTTAATCACTTGAGTGATTGAGTGAAATCAAGAAATGGTGAGCGTGATCTAGAGCAGGGGTCGCCAACCTTTTGGACCTCAGGGACCACCAAACTCATAATTTTAAATCCCGTGGACCAGAAAATCCCCAAAAAAGTCTGCAGGAAAATTCCCCACCCTGTTTTCCTATCGATCGATCGTTCTTTATTTGAGATCACAGGATACCGTCTCCAGCTCTGTTCTCGGGGGGGGGGGGGGGGGGGGGAGGGAGACTTTTGGCTTCATGCAAGGAAAGCAGCAGAAGCAGCAGAAGTCTTTCCTTCTCTCTCTCAAACTCCACCAGAAATGAGTCTTTGTGAGACTTGTCGTGCCGGCGCAGCCTCTTGGAGCAGGAGGCCTTGCAGAGTCCCAAACACTCATTTCTGGCGGAGTTTGGGGGAGAGAAAGAAAAACTTTTGCTGCTTTCCTTGCGTGCAGCCAAAAGCAGAAGAAGAAAGAAGTGGAAAGAAGCAGCCCGGTGGCCAGGCCAGGCGCCTGGGGCGAGTGGGGCAAGTTCCCCCCCTCCGCTCTTTCCCCCCTCCCCTCACTACCTCATGTTGTTCGCAATGCAAGTGGCGCAAGCCTTGTGTTCCCATGGGCCATGTGGATGGTGCAGCCTTGTGTTCCCGCGCAGCCTGGATTAATTGCTTTGGGGGTTGCTTTGGGTGACATTTCTCTGCGGGCCACTAAAAAATTTTCACGGACCACCAGTGGTCCCCAGCCCACTGGTTGGTGACCACTGATCTAGAGAAGGAAGGAAGGAAGGAAGGAAGGAAGGAAGGAAGGAAGGAAGGAAAACCAGGTTTACCAACAAAAGTTCTAGATGTACAAAGAAATCTAAAGTTGACCCAAGACCTCCAAAAACAAGGGATATATATTGATTAGTGGGCATACCTACAAAATAGATATAAAAAGATAAAGAAGAGTATGGAATATATTTGGAACTACAACAATTGGATAAAATTTTAACAGGCCCAGATTTAAAAAAAATCACAAAAATCTATAAATATCTATTAGATGTAGAATTGGAAGAAGAGGTAGATAAGGGATGTATGATAGCTTGGGCTCAAAATATTGGACATAATATAAATTTGATAGAGTGGGAGAATATTTGGAATTTAAATTAGAAATTAACAAAATTGACTTCATATAAAGAGAACATCTATGTTTTATAGATGGTACCTGACTCCGGCGAGATTGGCAAAGATATATCCCAACATGAATCTGGCATGTTGGAAATGTAAGAAGAAAAAAGGTACTTACTATCATATGTGGTAGTCTTGTTTAGAAGCCCAGAAGTACTGGCTTAAAATTCAAAAGTGGTTACAAGAGATCTTTAAGGAACAAATAGATTTGGAACCAGAATTATTCTTATGAGGGATAATTAAAAAGAAATATGGGAAAGATACAAAATACATAATATTACATATTTTAACCACTGCTAGAATTGCCTATGCTCCAATGTTGGAAACAGAATTTTAAACCAACAGATAAACTGATTGTTCAAAAAATAATGGCATGTGCCGAGATGGATAAATTAACCCTGATGTTACAAGAGAAAGAGGAGTCTGAATATTATAGAATTTGGGAAAAATTGTACGATTGGATTGAATTAGGACAAAGGGATGATGAAAAGAGTTAACGATAAGCATTTCGTAGATTAAAGGTTTATATTTGCATGAACTGTATATATTTGTAAATAAGCACAACATAGAAGTATATGAGATAGATGTCACACACGGTTAATGTCATAATATTTATATGTTTTGTTTTTAAAGATATAAAAGAGTAATAAAGTTTATAAAAAAAGATTAGAGAACTAACTTTCAAAAAGGAGCAAAATCACAACATTGCAATTAATTAGTATCAACAATTCGGGCAATAGTTAATAAAGAGGACAAGAAGTTCAAGGGAACGTTTGAACTCGTACATTTTTAGTTTTGGGCCAAATGATTGCCAACCTTGGGAGTGCATACAATGCGTTTGGATTAGTTTATTCTCGGCGCACGATCAACCAGCACCGAGATTAAGCCTCTTGTGTGAACACAGCAACAGAACGACTTCGCTGGATGCAACAATAACCCATGAAAGGTAGTCTCCTTCATTCAAACCAGGAAAAGAAGTTGCCAATTTTACCTTCCTTTGGAGGGTAGGGGGGAAATGACACCTGTTTCCAAGCAGGACTTGTAGAGCAGCGGAACCAGGTGGTCTTCCCTGTCACCCTCAACATAGACAGGAGATGAGAACATCCCCACCATTCTAGGAAGTGAGACCGCTTTGGTGGATTGAAGTCCGAGGTTAAAAAACAGACACTTGGTGAAGGGCCAGTCTCTCCATGGAGAACCACACGTCATAGCCTGTAAACTGAACCCAAAGTTTCCATTGGGCCAAAGCAACAAGGGTTGCATCATAGCCCTCTTGTGTCCTTTAAGTGCCTTTGGTCAACAGATGCCTTTTCAGGACAATGATATCATACCATCTGCATGACTGCTTGCTTCTGAGCCAGAGAAGGGAGGCATAGAGGGCCAAGCTCAAGGGAGGGATTGTCTATCTCCCCAAACCCCAAAAACTTTAACCTTAGACTGTCTACTATTGACCTCACCCCTTTCCTAAGAGGTCTGTAGGGGGCATGCATAAGCGCACCAACGTGCCTACCGTCCCTGTCCTATTGTTTCTCTTATTCTTTTATTTTTCTTATATGTACCCATTTCATGTATTCACAACTATGTATACACTTATACTTATTATCTTGTAAACAATTGGCAAATCAAATAAATAAATAAATAAAATAAAATAAACTATCTTCTCCAAGCAAAATGAAAAGCATCCTCCTCCACCAACTGAGGCTTCAGGTGGAAAGAGCCGCCAATCTCTGAAAAGCACGAGCTTCCATGACCTTATTGTCAACTCATAAAACATTTCTATGCCTGCTGAAATCCTGACACTTACATCCTAAGTTGCATTAACAGAGGAATACAATCGAGATCAAGGGAGGTACTAATACCGCTCTATGAAGTCTTGGTAAGACCACACCTAGAGTACTTGCATCCAGTTTTGGTCACCACACTATAAAAAAAATAGGTTGAGACTCTAGAAAGAGATGCAGAGAAGAGCAACCAGGATGATTAGGGGGCTGGAGGCTCAAACATACGATGAATGGTTGCAGGAACTGGGCCTGGCTAGTCTAGTCTTTTGAATTCTACTGTACAGTGCAATGTTGGTGTGGGGTCAGGGGTTTTCGGTTCAATGTGTGGAGTGTGAAGGATGTGTGTTTGTGTTTATTTTCATGGTCATGATGTGCACTGAAGATGGTGTTTGATTTCATTGCATGAGGTGCAATGACAGTAAAGTAAACTAAACTAGTGAAGAGAGGGACCAGGGGAGACATGAGAACAGTCTTTCAATATTTGAGGGGCTGCCACAGAGAGGAGGAAGGGGGTCAAGCTATTTTCCAAGGCACCCAAAGGCCAGACAAGGAGTAATGGGTGGAAACTGATCAAGGAGAGATTCAACCTGGAAAAATACAAGAAAAGAAAAAGAACGGAGGTGTGGCACAAAGCAGTGGGTGCGGCCAAATCACGAGATATTAAATCCAACTAGATGCAATTAAATGCAATTAATGCACTTATTTTCCTGGGACCAAATCATTTTCTGCTCCTATCATATGAAAAAAAAATCTCAATTTGGAGGTCTCGAAGAATCATGTAAGAGCCCTTTAAAGGCTGGGAGGGGGGTTGGACTGGCCCTGAGGGGTATGGAGATGTTTGTGAGAATGCTCGGCTCTATCAAGCCCCCCCCCCCAAATTAATCATCTTAATGTTCCTCATAAAATGTCCAGTCTGCTCCTTTGTGACCTTCCTGGATGATGGCCGTGCTCCAGCAAAAAGGATAGAGAGAAAGGAGGCCGATATTGAGCACCAAGGGGAGTCAAGTGGTGGATGGGAAACATAATTGGGGACTTGGACTCTTCTGGAGATGGAAATGGAGAAAGAAGTGGAGATGAGAAGGAGATGGGAGTTGGAAGGGAAGGTGGAGATAGAAGTGGAGATGGAGATAGAAGTGGAGATGAGAAGGAGATGGGAAGGGAAGATGGAGATAGAAGTGGAGATGGAG
>NW_020717306.1:36857-47490 GCF_900518725.1 Notechis scutatus
ACCTAGGGCAGATCAAATCCAGAATGTTTTACATGCAAGACACACAGCTCCATCCCTAACTTTTGCCCTCATTCCCAAATCCAGAGAATGGGGGCAGAATTAAATTCACCAGCTCTTCCAGACATGGATCTGGGACATGAGTCCTTGTCATGCAATGCTTTCTACACCACCCATCTTGTCCTTCAGAAATCAGTGGCCACACCCATCACAATAAGGAGGCTACAGAAAGCAGCCATGAAGCTGGAGCAAGGAGAAATGCCAGCTGGTTTGCCCTCCATACTTTCACAGCGATTATGCCGGCCAAAAAGCAGAGGGGTGACATGCTCCAAGAGAGTGAAATAGAATCTGACTGCTCTCACTGCGCTCCAAGAGTGAAGAGAAGCTATCCAAGAACTTGATGAGTGTCTTTCCCAACAGGGGCTCCAGTTACGTGTCCCAAGCCCATTACCACTAGCATACCTGCTGTGAAGAGTAGGTGGCATTAGCAGGCAACTTGGATGCAGTTGAAATCCATCCCAGATCTAGGGAGGTCTGCTGAAACAATACACAGGTTTTCCATAGACCAAGTGTTTCTCAACCTTGGTCACGTCTGGGAATTGAAGTTGACAATGACCTTCTACCGCTGCACCATAGAGTATTTAGAAGAATAGTTTTAGAAAAATAGTTTAGTTTGGTTTTCTTTCTTATCATTGCACCTCGTACGATGAAATTAAATGCCATCTTCAGTGTACGTTATGACTGAAAATAAACACAAACGCACATCCTTCGCATCCTATACAATTGAACTGAAAACCCTTTGATATTGCTTGCACTATACAGCAGAATTCAACAGAGCTACTGCCCTGAGATAGAAGCTGTTTTTCAGCCCAGTTGTGCTTGTTTTTATTATACTGTACCGTCTGCCAGATGGTAATAGTTCAAAAAAGGGGGTGCCCAGGATGAGATGGATCTTTGAGAATGTTTTGAACTTTCTTGAGGCAACGGGAGCCATAAAGCTCTTCCAAAGAGGGGAGAGGGCAACCCATGACCCTCTGGGCAATGACGTTAACCCTCTGGAGCGCTGTCCTATAGGTCCCTGTGCAATTGGCAAACCATACAGAGGTGCAGTAAGTTAAGATATACTCTATGGTGCAGCGGTAGAAGGTCATCAGCAGTTTTTCATTCAGTTGTTGTTTTTTGAGAAGCGCTAATCCAAGGAGAGATGTCAATCACTCCCTTCCAAGTGAATGTCTTATCAGATTCATCCGGTTCTCACCACTTCAAGAGAACCCGGTTGTTAACTTGCTGAGCAGTTTGGAGAACTGGTTGTTGGAAGAAATCATTAGGGCAGAGAACCAGTATATTAAATTATTTGAATGCCACCACTGCTTATAACCATGTGACCATTTTGGTCTGTTGTGGCTTTATTTCTGAGATCACTCCTACCAGATCAATAAGGGAGCTAAGTGTGGGGAGACTTAGGGACACCCAAAGGCATCCAACCGTTTAGCTTGACCTTGCATTCTACTTTGTCATCTGTTTTTCACCCCAGGTCATGGGTATCTTGCAAAGTGTCCTAGTTTCATGGGCCAGCTATGTGGGTTTTGGGATTTTTCTTATAAGCAAGCTATTCTTGTTCCTAATATCCTGGCTAGTGGTTTAAGGTGCGAACTTCTGCCTCGCTAAGAATGTACGGTTCCAACCCCTTTCCTATTGCAGAGCAGCTCAAAGCAGCACCCCCACTCCCCACGACCCCCCTCCTTCCGCAGAGAAAAGTAAAAGCAGTTTTAAATCTTTGTCTGAGGCAGCCCCCCCCCCCCCCGCCAACCCCCCCGACCTCCTCTCCTGTAGAGAGAGAGAAGACAGGAAGGAGCCAGGCTGCTTAAGGCAAAGAAATGAAGGCAAGAGAAGATGTTTTTATCAGAATTCATATTCCTCGCTCTCATCTCCATTCCATCCCTACCTGGGTCCTCTCTCCACATATGACCCTTCCTCTGATCCCCCAGGGCCTCCTCTGTACATACATCCCATCATCTCATCCTTCATGTCCCAGGGTCATGTGATCAATCCCTTTGGGGGACTTTTTGACTAGAAAAGTCAACGGGGAAGCCAGATTTACTTAACAACCGGGTTACTAACTTAACCACTGCAGTGATTCACTTAACAACTGTGGCTAGGAAGGTTGTACAATGGGGCAAAACTCACTTAACAAATGTCTCACTTAGCAATGGAAATTTGGAGCTCAATTGTGCTTGTCAGTCAAGGGCTACCAGTATAGTGTTGGGATTTAGAGAGTCATAATGTTGAATAGTCGCTAAAGAAGTGGTTGTAAGTAGAGGAACTATCTATACCTGTTTAATACACCTTAGCCCGTCCCTTGGCTTGAAAGCCAGGCAAAAGCCAGGCTGGATTTCTACTTGGATGGATGTGTTGTAGTTAGGCAGCAGCAGGTGCAGACGGCTAAGGAGAGCGAGGACTCAGATGAGGGGCCAGGCCCTTAGGAAGTGGACTGCTGCATTCAGAGATTGTAGGGGCTGGCAGCAGTGATGAGGAGGTTCCCGAGGAGCCTGTGCCAAGTGCGCGTGCACGCGGGGCTGCTCGCAGGAAACAGCAGCTGCAGCAGCACGGGCAACTCGAAAGTAAGGCTGCAAGGTAATAGCCCCTCCTTCAAGAAGATAAAACCCAGCTGTGAATAGGACATTCTTTGCAGGAAGCAAAAACGTTTTGAAACTCAGCTTCGTAGATATTGCAGTATCTTAAGTTGGTATTTGAAGACTCTTGTGTTATGAAATATTTCTTATCTGTTATTCTTGGCAGCCCCGCACAGTTTTATTTATTTTATTTATTTATTTGGTTTGTCAATTGCTTACAAGATAATAGGTATAAGTAAAAACATAGTTATGAATACATGGATACATATAAGAAAAATACAAAAAATATAAAAGAAACATTAGGACAGGGACGGTAGGCACGTTGGTGCGCTTATGCAGGCCCCCTATGGACCTCTTAGGAAAGGGGTGAGGTCAATAGTAGACAGTCTAAGGTTAAAGTTTTTGGGGTTTGGGGAAGAAACCAGAGAGTCAGGTAGAGTATTCCAGACATCAACCACTCTGTTGCTGAAGTCGTATTTCCTGCAATCAAGTTTGGTGCGATTAACCTTGAGTTTGTATCTATTGTGTGCTCTTGTGTTGTTATGGTTGAAGCTGAAGTATTCATTGACAGGTAGGACATTGCAATGTATGATTTTATATACCATACTTAGATCAGACCGAAGACGGCGTAATTCAAGGTTTTCTAGGTCTAGAATTTCAAGTCTGGTGGCATAAGGAATTCTGCAACGAGTAGAGGAGTGGAGAACTCTTCTTGTGAAATATTTCTGGACTTTCTCAACTGTGTTAATATTCAATACGTAATGCGGGTTCCAGACTGATGAGCTGTATTCGAGTATTGATCTAGCAAATGTTTTGTATGCTCTAGTTAGTAGTGTGATATTACCAGAGAAAAAGCTACGTAGGATTAGGTTAACAACTCTTAACACCTTTTTGGCAATGTAGTTACAGTGGGCTCTAGCACTTAAATCATTAGAGATGAGTACTCCAAGATCCTTGACAGAGTTTGTTGGAGTACTCATCTCTAATGATCTAAGTGCTAGAGCCCACTGTAACTAAATACCCAAAAAGGCGTTAAGAGTTGTTAACCTAATCTTATGATTAGGCGAGGCTTGTGCTTATCAAAGTTAATTAGTTTGCAGCAGCCTTTTAACCAGGGATTCGTAAGAATCATTAAAAGGTTTTTGTTCCCTTTGGTTCGTGTTTGTTTTATTGGAAAAGGGTTTGGGTCAGAACCAGGACGGGAGATCACACAGTCCCAACCTGGGGGGGTGGGTGTAAAACCAGTTCTGAATGATTGCTTAGGAAACCATCCAGAGATCTGTTTGAAGGTGACTTAATTTACATGAAAGGAATGACAGCAGAGCTGAAGGGGCTCAGGACGTGTAAATTGGGCTGGTGGGAAGGGATCTCTTTAAAAGCTTTCTCCTAAGCCACACCGGACTTTTAAAGATCAAATCAAAAGCTTCAGCAGACATAAATCTTGTTGTCAGGGCTATGTCTATATCCTAGGCATGATGGACGAGGCTACAGTGAATAATTCAAGGTGGAGAAGAGGCCAAAAAGTGTGTGAGAAAAGCCATTTTTGGGGGGAGGGGCAGAATTTGGTAGACTGGGGAGTTCAATATTAGACCTTAACAATATATCTTGGGATTATCTTGGGATTCTACACTGTACAGGAGAAATAGGAGGGAGGGAGAGAGAGAGATGGGGAAGCTCAAAGAACAAGAGGCAGATCCAGAAGAAGATGGAGACAACATCGAAGATACACTACAAAAGCATCAAATGACAATGGTTGAGGCCACCAGAAGAGTAAGAACCAGAACTTTGTATGTCCCTTGGTAGCCGAAGTGGTAAAAGAGGAGGAGGAGGAGGATGTATTTTTTAACAGCCCCCTTTCCTTAAAAAAAGGACAAGAAATGTACTATTATTTTTAGAATAGAAAAAAAAATTGTCACTTTAAATGTACACGAATCAGCATAATAACAGACGCGGTGGCTAAGACACTAAGCTTGTTGATCAGAAAGGTCAGCAGTTCGGTGGTTCAAATCCCTAATGCCGCGTAACGGAGTGAATTCCTGTTACTTGTCCCAGCTTCTGCCAACCAAGCAGTTCGAAAGCACGTAAAAATGCAAGTAGAAAAACAGGGACCATTTCGGTGGGAAGGGAACAGCGTTCTGTGTGCCTTTGGCATTTAGTCATGCCGGCCACATGACCACGGAGACGTCTTTGGACAGCGCTGGCTCTTCAGCTTTGTAACAAAGATGAGCACCGCCCCCTAAGAGCCGGAAACGACTAGCACATATATGCGAGGGGAATCTTTATCTTTAATCAGCACACATTAAAATGAAATTTAGTTGCATTCAGCTCTCAAAAGGGTAACCATTATGCCTATACCCACCCACCCATATCATATCATATCATATTTTCAGCCATCGTATTTGAGGTTCGGAAAGTCACAAAAATCTGGGCTTAGAGACAGCATGTTGGAGAAGGTAGATAGATACAATTTTAAATATAGATATATATTGGGACATAACTTCTGCCAAATGGGATACATGTCAGCCCTGTGGTGGTCCAAAGGAAGAATCCAACACTCGCTCTTGAGACCATCCATGCCAATGTTGAGTTGTGTTCACTCACCTATCACAATGCACGTGAATTTGGCATCGGCGTCCTTCGAGACGGCGTAGGATTTGAGAGTTGTTTCAAAGACGGGCTGGGTCTCTTCGGTCAGCTGAGCAATGATTGCACAGAAGGTACCCCTAAAAAATATCAAAGGACCCCAATTAGAAGTTGAGCGAGCTGGGTTAAGGAGAACTTGGAAGAGCCATCTTCTCTCCAGACGCTTCCATTGAGTACTCAACACATTTCTAGCTGTTGGAAAATGTCTTCCCCCTTTCTTTAGAAACCTTCTGGAGAACTTAAGAGGCAAAGCACTGCAATGAAGCAATTCCAAGTTCATTCCACAGTTGAACAACTACAGGAACATTGCAACACACAAACTCATCCTGGTCATTCCAGGGGACAGATGTTGCCGCTGGGGCCCAGCAGCTGTAACATGGCAGACACATGGAAAGAGGCAACTGAGGGGGCAGCATCACCGACTAGGGTCTCTAATTGTCTTTAAAACTGATGCCGTTGGTTTGGTACTAACTTTGTAATTATTTGTCTCAGAGGATCAAAAGAAACAGGGCTGGGGTTGTGGCGAAATATTAAGAGGCAACCCAACTTCTCACGCGGAGAGTCCTACCAAATGGATCGGGAGAAATGCTCACCTAGAGGACAAGGACCTTAAAACTCCGTTGGAATATTTTACTTGAAATGATGCACGGGATCCTATGTTATGCATGTTTACTTGGGGGGGGGGCAGGGAGGTCTCATTGGTTTGAATGGGGCAAAGCCGATGAACAGTTCTGGACCTGGGTATGTCTAACGAAGAGAAGGATCAGAGGGAACAGGATAGCTGTCTTCCAGGACATGAGGGGTTGACAGAGAAGAAGAATTGACTTATTCCCCAAAGCACCAGCGGGCAGGACAAGCAGCAAAGGGTGGAAACTTATTACAGAGAGATCAAACCTAGAACTAAGGAGAAATTCCCCGACAGTGAAAACAATTAATCAGTAGAATAGCTTTCCACTAGAAGTTGTGGGTGTTCCATCAATGGAGGTTTTTAAGAAGAGATTGGACAGCCATTTGTCTATCGGATAGGGACTCCTGCTCGGGCTGGACTAGAAGATCTCTAAGACCCCTTCCAACTCTGTTATTCTGTATTCTGTAAATAAATAACTATGGACCATGGGCCAACAGGGAGAGTTTTTCCTCTCCCAGACTAGAAGTCAACCTGAGACACTAATCGATATCTGTTTTGGGAACAGTCTGTTCAAAAGCAAGAACTCCAACACCTGCTGTTGATGATTCCTGCAGATGTAGATCCGAGCTGCCCATGGGGGTCCTCTTTTATCCAGATGTACAAGTGAACAATGCCAATCGTGTAAGGTACATCAGACTCCACTACAACTGACAATACAGGATGACAGCACCTTTTTTGGGGTTGCTGTACTGCAATGCAATGGAGATCTATTATCGCCCCCCCCCCCCAAAAAAAAATTAGCTCAGCCTCTTTCTGAAATGAAAATTCAAATGTGAGAAGAAATCTGGAAGTGGAGAATTTCACAAGCATTGCCCATTGTGCTTAAAGTCATCACCTCTGACTCAAGTGTGAAAGTCTTGACATCCAGAATGAAGCAATGGTCATCAATGCATCCTTCTCCGTTCCCATTGCGTGTCAAACCCAAGGGTACCTTAATAGATAGGATGCTGCTACCAATGCTTCCTTCTGTATTCCTGTAGCTGAAATATCTTTAGAACAGTGATCCCCAACCTTTTTTATGCCGCGGCCCGGTACCGGCATCAGCTGGGCGCCGCGGCCCGGTACCAGCATCAGCTGGGCGCCGTCATCTTTTTTTGATGAAAAAGTGCTTCCGGTGACCTCACCGGAAGCACTTTTTCATCAAAACAAGATGGCGGCGCCCAGCAAACCAGCGGCCCGGTAGGACTTGTTCCACAGACCGGTACCGGTCCGCGGACCGGTGGTTGGGGACCCCTGCTTTAGAAGGCAGGGTCCAAATGATATATGCAACATAGAAGGCAGCAACACCATAGAAAGAAGGGCATTCGAGCTGTTATCTTTTTTAAAAAAATAATTTATAATAAAACCAAAATTCTTTCTGGCCTCAGCTTGGTTTTGTCAATCAATACAGGAATAACCTTTTAAAAACTGCACTCGGAAAACTAAATGGGCCGCAGAAATGTGATGCTAGGAGATAGGAATCTTAAATATTTTTCTAGTCCCAACTGTAAACTAGAGAACTAAACATGTGTTTTCAGGAGGAAAGAGACACACTGAAATTCCCCGAAGTCCAAATTCTTCATCCCGTATCAGGTTTCCACACAATGTGGAAGATATGTACAGCACAGCCTTGGAAAAAAGAAGTACTGTCCATGTTATGTCTCCTTGGTCCTCTCTTTTTCCTGGTTTTAATCCCTATTTTTTTTTTCCCTTCCATGGTTATAGCATGTTCTCTGGGAATTGCATTGCAGCCGAAAGTTTTGTTTTGCACAACACAGAGTTTGTTGTCCCAGTTGCTTTCATGCATTTGTGTGTGCACACCCACTCCGTTTGTGTGTGTGGGGGGGGGGGGGGGGAAGGGGGGGGGGGGGAGGGGGAGATGATGAAATCACAGAATCCCCAGGCTTTGCTTGTGCAACTATGCTAACGTAAAGAAGATCGTGCATGGATAGAAACGGGTGCAAATTCATCTCAGACGAAAAATGCTGGATGATAAAAGAAAGCACGTCAGACTGCAGTCTACATTCACGGTGCAAAAAACAACGCCTACGGCTTTTGTGCAAGCCCACACACTCCACACAGTGAGAGGTCGTGCGCAAACAGTGACAAATCAAGTCGCAAAGTGTGTGGATGGGCTATCCAAGATTGCTTGGGGGGGGGGGGGGGGAACAGATCGAGTGAAAATATATTATCCCTTTCAGGATAATACATTTTCAAGGTTACAGCTCCTATTTTTTTAGTCCCTTCGGACAAGACTCCATCAGCCAACTTGCAGAAGGCATGCTTGGCCTGCCACAGATCCTTGGGCTCAACTCTTGGCATCTCCACTTTGAAGGATGGTACAACAGGTGACAGAAAAGAATCTTTGCCAGGGATCTTTAAGAACCGATGCCCAGTTTGGATGAACAACTGATCATCGGCCGGATCTGATTTAGGGGAGCTTCCAAGGTTTATGTTCTCCCCTCTAGAAATTCAGCACTGTTCCCTGGTGCCTCACTTCCACCTTGACTGTCCCCATTACGTTTTCAGCAATGTCATGTTTATTTTGCAACAAGGAGCAAGATGGGGGAAGAATAAGGTTGGCAAGGAATCCCAGCAACCCCTAAATTCTGCCCCCTTACCAATAATCCCGTCCAAGTTGATTGTAAAGGACAAGCATTGATCTGGCTGAAAAATCCAGGGTGGCCTCTCTTTACCATTTCCTCCTTCCTTGTCCACCCTGTTCAAGGTGGAAAGCCACCTATCTAAAGGAGAAAGCTTGTTGACTGGAAGATCCTACAGAGAAACGGTTCTCTGCTCTGTGAAATTAAGCTCTTGGCCAATGTAGTCTAGTTGTTGAGAAATGGGCCGTTTTCTTGCAGACGTTTCGTTACCCAGCTAGGCAATGGCATCACTACTGGAAGGGAGTGAGCTTTGCTCTCTGTTTATATATAAGTAGTTTGCCCTGTCAGTATTGGTAGGAGAGTTCTTGGTAGTTCCTGGATTGGACTGTTGTTTACTGTTTGATTGTTTGTCTAAATCGGTAGCTTCTTGATTGGAACATTGTTTACTGCTTGATTGTTGGTCTAGTGTCAATCTTGGTGCTTGTTGATCACTGAACAAGAAAGTGTTTTAGTCTTTTTGTTTCCTTTTTAGCTTTTTGGTTTGTCTCTTTTGAACCATCAATGCCTCTCTTTTGGAAACTCTATAATACAAACAGAAAACAAACCTAACATTGAAGATGTTACATAATTGGGTAATAAAACGTCTGCAAGAAAACAATCATGCTCAGAGAACACCAGGAACCCAACAATTCAAGTCTAAGCTACCGATATTCTCTTTTATTTGGCACTACTTGGACCAAGAGTCTCCAAACTTGGCAAGTTTTAAGACTTGTGGACTTCAACTCCCAGAATTCCTGAGCTAATGTGACTGGAGGAGGAATTTTGGGAGCTGAAGTCCACAAGTCTTAAAGCTGTCAGATTTGAAGACCTCAAGGCCCAGATTCAAATCTCCATTCAACCCAGGAGAACTTGAGTGATCTCCTTCTTCCAGCCCAAACAAGCTTATAAATCAAGGCTCTTCAAACTTGGCAAGTTTAAGGTTTATGGACTTCAACTCCCAGAATTCCTGAGCTAACATGACTGGAGGAGGAATTCTGGGAGTTGAAGTCCACAAGTCTTAAAGCTGTCAAGTTTGAAGACCCCTGTATGTAAATCTATTGCCAGATTTGAGCAAGGACCTCTTTCCAAACTGAGCCCCGTGTCTATGAAGCAGTTGGGCACTTGGTCCTTCAGCAAACAACAACTTGGCTTTAATGAACACTGAACAGAAACAGGTGGGGGGTGGGTATAAACTCCCTGGCAAAGTAGGCAGAGCTGTTAGTACCCCTGGACAACAGTGAGCCACACCAAAGTTTGGATGCCATCGAGTTGCAGTTGGGCAAGACGTAGGAGAAGATTTACCTTCCATAGCTGGTGGGGGACAACCGCCTGGGTAACAAGCTAAGCAGAAACAGCAAACAAAAGGATTAGGCTTGAGAGAGAGAGAAAAGCAGAGAAAAGAGATGAAATCACAGCATACTTGAAACCAATCTTCTGGCCGAGGTCAAGGATATTAATATAATTCAGCTGCTTCTGACGACCAGGGAGGATAAGCAAAGGAGGTTGACCATGGTAACCGAAGCTCTGAATGAAGAACCTCATGGAGAGGAGCATAAGGCAGTTATCACAAGGCCAAATGTTCCCTCCCTCCCAACCACCAACAAAGCCCACTAAATTCTACAGAGGAATGATAAACTCAATCATCTTCACCTCTATAACTGTCTGGTTTGGTTCTGCAACCCAACAGGACAGACACAGACTCCAGAGAGTAATTAGGACTGCAAAAAAAAAACACCACACACACAATTCCTATCAACCTGCCTTCCATCGAGAACCTGTATCCTGCACGAGTCAAAAAGAGGGCTGTGAAAATATCTACAGACCCTGGACATAAATTGTTTCAACTTCTACCCTCAAAACAATGTTATAGGGCATTGCACACCAGAACTAGACACAAGGACAGTTTTTCCCCAAATGTGGTCACTCTGCTAAACAACTAATTCCCATAACACTGTCAAACTATTTACTAAGACTGTATTATTATTGTTGTTATTGTTGTTGTTGTTATTATTATTATTATTATTATTATTATTATTATTATTATTATTATT
>NW_020717306.1:50118-64183 GCF_900518725.1 Notechis scutatus
AGGAGAAGGAGAAGGAGAAGGAGAAGGAGAAGAAGAAGAAGAAGAAGAAGAAGAAGAAGAAGAAGAAGAAGAAGAAGAAGAAGAAGAAGAAGAAGAAGAAGAAGAAGAAGAAGAAGAAGAAGAAGAAGAAGAAGGAGAGGAGCAGGAAAGAGAGAAGAAACAGGGAAGGAAAAGTAGGAAGAGGACTATAATGACAAACTATCCTGGACTGTGTAAAACTCCTGAGAACGATAAAACTTTCAATAACCATTTGGAAGAGATTCTTCGTTAAACATTTTTGCTTAATTCTCCCCTTTTGCTAATACAGCAAAACCCCAAACCCTAAAAAAAAAAACACCACCTGCTTTACAGCCAGTACATTCCTAATCCATTTTTACAGTGAAACCAACTCACGAAAGAGTTCCCTGAACTTCCCCACTGGTTATAATCTTTTTACGGATGGCCGTAAAAATGGTAGATCCTTTCCTATTTGGAAATACAAGAAGCTTTTGCCGCATTTCCCCCCACTGTGTCTGAGTGTTTATGTGTGAACACCATGTTTCTAAGGAGTTTCTCAGAGCACAGGATTAACATCAAGCACGTGTGTAATTTTTATACTTTTATCTTGATTTTTCACCGCTTAATTCAGGGAAGCACACACCTGCGTTTCTGCTTTATCCTCTCAATAGGGTTTTAAGGTAGGCCAGGGTGAGATATAAAAACTGGCCCGAGGTCATTAAAATGAGAGTCATAGGAACAAAATCCAGATTTTGCAAACCCTTGTTTACTAGATTTGTTTGCTACTTCCTACAATATCATGATCCGCCAGACCATTAGAACTTTGTCACCCACGAACCATTACATGTTAGACTGCTTTAACATAAAGAAGTATCCCTTCCAGGTTCAAAGTAGACCCACAATTGGATCATCATGAGTCCAAAAGTTGAGCTAGATCCTCTTCTTAATTCAAAGAAGCCTTATTATACTGTTTGAAATGGAATACGTTCTCCTGCTTGATCAGGGGGCTGGACTAGAAGACCTCCAAGGTCCCTTCCAGCTCTATTCTGATTCTGATTCAACCTACCCAACAATATTTGCCCAAAAATAACAGAGCAAAAAGGACTTCATCATCTTTTTTTAAAGGAAATTCAAATTCTGAAGCAAGCAAAGACAATGCTAATCCATGCCTAAATTAAAATGACTTTGATACGACTTGTCACTTGCAAGACTCCTGGCTTGACACCAAAGCTGCCAAGGATAATGTGTATTTGTTTGTGTGTGTATCCACACACAGATAAATCCATGCAGGTGTTTTTTGGTTTTTTTTTTAATGCCAACGTTTTCAAAGCCTTCCTCCTTGGGCTGAAAGTGTGTGACTGGCTTTGTCTCTTTTGGAAGGACTAGAATTCAAGATCTCCTGGTTTCTAGCATGGTGATTTTAACCACTGCACCAAAGGGGCTCTCTGTATCAAGATCACACGATCTCGAGATCACACGATCTACTTCAGAAAGCAAGCCCCTAAACAGCCCCCTTGTTTTCCTATCCTGTGGAAATTTATGGCCTTTCCTGAAGAAGCCTAGATCAATATATGGGAAAAGAGAATAAGTCACCCAGTTGGTTCGCTGTCTGTGGCAGGACTAGAACTCCCAGCTCCCAGTTTCTAACCTGGTGCCTTTAAACCACAGCATCAAAAGGGTCAAAAATGATCGAGAACTTTTGCACCGTTCTAGTCAAATGGGATTCCTAGTACATTTATAAGCTATCAGGTTTGGTAGGATTTAATTCCCCAGCAAATGACTTTGCAGAGGCAACTTTCAAGGGAAGAGCTCTCTTGGTCTACTCAGCCGTAAACACACCGCCCAGTTCAGTGCAACTTATTGCTCCTGGCTCAGCTGGGACAGAAACACTGTACCAAAATAAAAATAAATGAAATAAAATTAAAATTAAAAAAAAAAAAATCCAAGCCGTGCACTCAGAGCTCCTTCCCAAAAGATTGTCACGGGAGAAAACAAGACGAAAAGCCACTTTCGGTGTTGTTGTTAGTTGCATCCATCACAACCCCCTGAACAACATTCCTCCAGGCCTTCCGGTCCTCTACCATCTTCTGGAAGCAGCTAATTCAGGAAACTCTTTCATACTTTTCAGAAGTCCCTTAAGACTTTACAAGAATGAATAGAAACACCCCGTATTTTAGCTATCTGGGGTTCTAGGGAAAAAAAAAAAAGTTTACAGCTTCATTCAGAAGCCCAGAGCTGCATCTGGCCTTCTCTATCCCTCCCCTTTCTCTCCCCTTCCCCAGGGCTGTCTTAAGGCATGGGCCTGATGGGCCCTTGCCCGTGGGCCCCACGAGCAAAGGGCCCCGCCATACTAACCTGTGTATGTTAACCCTTCCATGCACCTTGTATCCTATAAATACAGCAACGTATTTATTACATTTTACTGCATTTCTGTATTAACACTAGCACGCAAATAATTTAATTTCATCGACAGGTTGATTCCTGGGAGTTGTCCTAGGGCCCCCACTGCACTGCTTTGCGGCGGGGGGGGGGGTCCATAATGCTGTGCAGACGGGCCTGCCCTTCCCCCAGCCCTCCCTCCCTCCAGTTCTGTGACTTAGACACCCGCACAGCAAGCTGTTTCTTGGCCCTCCTCCCCTACGGATTGGTGGTCTCGTTCTGGCTTGCTTGGGACACAGCTGGCGAAAACGCCCCCCCCCCTTTTCAACTCCGGGATCCTCGCCCCTTCCCTATTTCTTCCAAAGTCGGGGGGGGGGAAACCTTGCTGGGACCGCAGCGGGAGAAGGAAGGGAACGGGGTCTTGGGACCCCCAAGAAGTGGGACAGGGTAGGTCGTGTTTCTAGGGAAACCCTACAAGCAGCCCCAGCCCGACAGAAACAGACACACACACACACACACACCGTTCTCTTTGTAGGGTCCCAGCCCTTCCCGCAACGCCGGCTCCTCGGGGGTGGGGTACCTTGCCTGCCCCCTGCAAGAAGCAGGGGAAAGGGGGAGAGGCTCCGTTTTCGGCCCCTTGGCTTTCACCCCCACAGCATGCCCGGCCCGCTGGAATCGGCAGCTCGGAACCTCGCTTAGAGCAGCGGACCCCCCCCCCCCCCCAAAAAAAACCACCTGCCTCTTGTGGCCGCGAATTCCGCAAGCCACGGCTCTTCCCAAGGAGTCCTTGCTCCGTCCTTACCGCCTTCCACCTGCTCTGGTGCCCGGGAAGGGAGGCTTCCCACCTTGGGGACCCCTTCTCCCCTCCCTCCAAGGAGGCTTCCCACCTTGGGGACCCCTTCTCCCCTCCCTCCAAGGGGCGCGGCGCCCTTTGGGCTTTCAAGGGGGGGGGCCTGGAGCTGCGTTCCCGGGCGGGGGAGGGGGGGTTTCCTTCCTCGTCCCGCCTTTCCCCTCCGCGGCCCCCGCACCTAAGCCTACCTGTTGGCGGGGCGCACGCTAAGCAGGTAGTTGCGCCTATCCGGCCGGTACTCCACCAGGGGCCCGTTATCCTCGCCGTCGCTGCCGGGCCCGGGGCAGTAGCCCAAGGAAGACCCGTTGCCCGAGTAGGAGCGGCCCAGAGGTCTCCGCCGGGAACCCATCGCGATCGGCAGCCCCGGCGGGGCCAAAGCGGGGTCCGGAGCGCACACGCGGGGGGTCCCGGCCGGTTCCCAGTCGGGGGCTTGAATGCGTTGCGGGGCCGCTCCGCGCAGCGCCCCAGCCGCCGTCAATCACCCCGGGGAGGCCCGCGAACCCGGCTATTTATAGTCGGCCCACTTGGGGCCGTCACTCAGGCGGAGCTGGGGGGGAGGGTGCCGGGCTAGGGGGCTCGGCCAGTCGGCCGGCCGGGCTACGAGGCAAGAGAGGCCGCCGGGGGGGGGGGGGAGTGGGGAGTGGGGTGGTCTCTACGCTGCAGGGAAGTCGCGGTGCGTCTCCTAAAGGGGTCTTTGGGGGGGGGGGGGGGCGCTTTGACCCTCCTTTTCCCAGCGCTTGTTTCCCCCCCCCCCAAAAAAAACCGGGTCGCCCCCCCCCCTCTGAAGCAGGTTACCCCCCCCCCCCGCATAGAAACTTTTCTGAACCGCATCGCAGCAGTTTTGGAAGGGACCTTGGAGGTCTTCTAGTCCAACCCCCCTGAACTAGAACCAGCGGTTCTGCTTCTAGTTCAACCGCTGCTGCTCGCAGCTTCCAGCCTTCCTTGTTAGAATCGCGGCACCCCCTCCTCGCTCTTTCCAGCGGTGCCTTCTCCCTTTTGCGTAACCTGTTTGTAAAGACAAGGAACCTGTATTAAGGGCGCATCGGAACTTTGGGGAGCTGGCCTTCGGGTTCTTTTCACGGGAGGGAAATGTCCTGATTTTGCGCCTAGGCCTTGGCTGACACAACTGTAGTGACCTACTAGGTTGTCAGAAGAAACACCCGATAAGAGTTCTCTAGGACAGGGGTCTCCAACCTTGGCCACTTGAACACTTGTGGACTTCAACTCCCAGAATTCCTCAGCCAGCTGGCTGGGGAATTCTGGGAGTTGAAGTCCTCCAGGCTTAAAGTTGGCATGGTTGGAGACCCCTGCTCTAGGAGACAAACTTCTTGCACTCACCACACACACACACACACCGTACACAAAATGCAAGGAAAATGGGGTGAGGGCCTGCTGTAATGGAACAGTAGCCTTGAGGATTTTTGGAGTAAACTGTGCCTTTGTATCCCTTCTGGGTCCAAGATGCAAAACTGAGCTATTCCAATTACAGTTTTGGGGGATAATCTGAACCGTTCTCTGAACTGGGACTACCTGTGGATGAAAGGGTTAAAGCTAGCCTGGTGACTGTCCCCGTTGTGCACCTCCAAAACTATCATCCCCAGCCAGCATGGCCAAGAACCCAGCTTCCAGAACCCCACACTTGGGCCCCTTTCCCATTAAGCCTTATCACCTCTCTACCACCTTCACATTTCCGATTGGGATTGGCTAACTTTGGGATCCAGTAAGGCCATGCAATCCAGCCAGCCAGTAGAGACAGGCAGATAACCTGTTCAGCTGTGAGATTTATCTCCATTCAACCCTCCAGTGCACAAGGTCTCCAAACTTGGCAACTTTTAAGACTTGTGGACTTCAACTCGCCGAATTCTCCAGCCAGCCATGTCTGTTTGTTTGTTTGTTTTTCTCTTAACCTCCTAAAGTGGAGAGAGATTGCAGAGGAAGGGATTATAAGAGAGTAAGCTATGCTTGGCTGGAGGATTCTGGGAGTTGAAGTCCATGAGTCTTAAAGTTGCCAAGTTTGGGGACCCCCTGCTCCAGTGGGTGAATGGAGCCAGTGGGTGGGAGAGTCAGCTCCTGTTGTTGTTTTTCCTCCCAATTCTGGCATTACAATCCAATCCAACGACAAGACCCACTTTAAACTGCATCATGTGCCGTGGAGGTATGCAGAAGAGGCTGAGCAGAAGGCCTATGGCATCACCGCCCTGGCTGGCTGCCCACCCTGAACCTACCTCCCTGCCTTTGGCTCGTACACTTGTAAACTTTAGGAGCTGCAAACGCAGACGGCGGCCTGCCAGGGTGGGCTCTTTTGTATCGGATTAAAAAGACAAGAGTTTCTTTCCCTCTACAGCTTAAATTGTACATGGCACTTTTTTTTTTATGAGCCGTGTCTGCAGTGGTGGGGTGGTGAGGTGGAGGTGATTTAAAAGGGTCCATGCAGACACCCAGGAGGAATTACCATCCCTGTCCTATTGTTTATTTTTCTTATATGTATCCATTTCATGTATTCATAACTATGTTTATACTTATAACTATTATCTTGTAAGCGATTGACAAATAAAATAAATAAAATAAATCTTGTCTTTTTTCTCCTTCTTAAAAAAACAACAACGATAACTTCCTCCAAGGGAACGCTGGTCCAGATTTAATCTCCCTCATCTCCGTGGCCTGATTAAAAAATAATAATCTTAAACTGTTCTTGGTCCCAGAATCAAAAGAAACTCTCTCTTCTCTAGCCTGCAAAACTCCTGTGATTTGGACGAGGCTTCCTGCAACCTACCAAAACAACAACAACAAAACATCCTTTACAAATTGCACCAGATACAGTTTCGCAAAACGTGTTGAGTCACGCTGGAGCAAACCACATTTTTGCCGTAGGTTGTGTGTAGGGAACATCAGTTTCTGGAAAAGTTCCTTCACTCTTAGGAAGCTTCTTTTGGAACCCTTAGCCCATCCTTCCTCTCTACACGCACGCACACAAACGCACATGTAACACTGTGAAAGGCAACTGTGTCAACTTTTTTGGCAGGTGTTTGGAATCCCAAATGGAACAGGACTGGCTTACTGTATCTCCAAGTAAGAGAAGCATTATCAATAACAGCTGGCTCCATAATACAGTACAATTGGAGGGGAATCCACACTTCAATATGCACATATGCTACAATACAAGAATATACACCATGGTGCAAATACTACAACCCCTCCCTACCCCAAACTACTAACACACAATGCCTTGAACCACATACTGAGCAAATTTAGTGGTGCTCTCTGAGCTGGGTTGCTTTGTTGCAGATTTTTCATTACTCAACTAAGCCACAAAGTTTTAGCACTGATGATGTTCCCTAGTTGGGTGATGCAATGTCTGCAAGAAAACAACCAGGCTCAGAGAGCACCAAGGACCCCATAATGTAACCCTGAGCTACAAAATGTTTACTGCAATTTAACCCAGTGTGCTATATATGAATTCATCCTGATTGATGAGTTTATCATGCAGGCTATTGTCTGAATCCAGAGAACTGGAATAATGCACTAAATTGTTAACCCTGTATGAATTGGGCAGCCATATAAATTTGTTTTTTAAAAAAACCAGGATGAAGTTAATCAGGGTGTGTCCTGCCTAAAACCAGCTAAATGCTTCTTTATCTTAGAGAGATTCTCTAACTGCATAGTTCCCACAGTGATAGGGATGTTAAAGTGGGTTGGGGTCCCGAAGGGGCCGATGTGCTTAAAGAGGGCTGTGAAAATATTTACAGACCTCTCACATCCTGGACATTAAACTGTTTCAACTTCTACCCTCAAAATGACGCTGTAGAGCACTGCACACCAGAACAACTAGACACAAGGACAGCTTTTTCCCCAACACCACCACTCTACTAAATGAGTAATTCCCGCAATATGGTCAAACTACTTACTAAGACTATTTTACTATTATTCTTCTCATCCTTCCTAGTACCTAATCTCCTCCCACCGATGACCTTGTTGCTTATATCTTTACGATTTATATTATTTTATTTAGTTTCCTAATATGATTTAGATTGCTTATTTAGTATCCTATGACTGTCACTCAGTATTGTATCTTATGATTTTTGATGTGTTTTATTTTTTTCTTATGTACACTGAGAGCCTATGCACCAAAGACAAATTCCTTGTGTGTCCAATCACACTTGGCCAATAAAGAATTATTCTATTCTATTCTATTCTATTCTATTCTATTCTATTCTATTCTATTCTATTCTATTTCTATTTCTATTTCTATTTCTATTCTATTTCTATTCTATTCTTAATTGCTGTTCTATTCCATTCCATTCCATTTTTATTTCTATTCTATTCCATTCTCTATTTATTCTATTTTTAACTGCTATTCTATTCCATTCCATTCTTATTTCTATTCTATTCTATTCTCTATTCTATTCTATTCCATTCCATTCTTAATTGCTATTCCATTCCATTCCGTTCTTATTTCTATTCTATTCCATTCTCTATTCTATTCTTAATTGCTATTCTATTCCATTCCGTTCCATTCAGAAGAGGCCTGGAACTATTCAATCCAAGCCATCTTTTTCGAAACCAAGAATTAGCATGTGCTGACCTCCCCTGGCAGCTGCGGGAAGGTGGCTTCTCTGAAAAGGAGGAGTCTAATCCACAGTTAGACAGACAGAAGGCAGAAGTTGGGAGAAGAGGAGGGCTCCTGAAGACTCCTGCAAACTCTCCTGCCATGCTTAGAAGCCATGACATAATAACACAACAATAAAGGACCTCTACCTGCCTGTCACGTCTCGACCGCTTCGCCTTCTTTCAGCAATTGTGTGAAATGTATCAATGCTCCCAGGATACCAGAATCTGAGACACGGAGAAAATTAGTTACAGATACAAGTAGTCCTTCACTAATTGAACCCAAACTTCATGTTGCTAAGTGAAACATTTGTTAAGCGAGTGTGCCCTATTTTACGGCTTTTGTTGCCACCGTTGTTAAGTTGAATCATTGCATTTGTTAACATGGTTGTGTCTGATTTTATGAGGGTGGTTGTTGTTGGTTTTTTTGCTACCGTTGTTGTGTGAGTCTGGCTTCTCATCCCGGCTTATGGGTGGAGCATTTGCCACCACATGCCATCAAAGTCAGTAAAAATTATTTAGAAATGCTTTTGCCCTACTAAAAGAAACAGCAGGGAAATTAGCAGGCCCATTACAAAAGGGCACATTAAAAAGTTGGATCTGGACCAATTTCGCTTCTTTTGCTGTGAATGCTAATACGCTTATCGCAGAAGGGCATGTTTTTACAACAGGTTTTAACGACCAATTCCCCAAGATATTGTATGAACATTTAACTTCTAATAAGACAGCTCTGAATACAATATAGACATAATATTAAAGGCAATCCTGTGTGCATTTATTCAGAAGGAGCCATACTGAAAACAGTGGAGGTTTTTTTCTCAACTGACTCAGCCACATACTCCCCATGTCCTTCGAAGAGTCGTGACGCCCACATATGATTTATCACTAAAGACATAAGGGCGATCTGCCCTCCTGATGAGGCATCAAGAAAACCTCCTGAGTTAACCAGATTTTTCCCAAACACAAGCACAGATGGCAATTTCAGAAACACACACACACACACACAGAC
Source organism: Notechis scutatus (assembly GCF_900518725.1). The sequence continues at coordinate 58,959 of NW_020717306.1, forward strand.
ACACGCACATTAAAATCTCTTTGCTTTTCTGCTTGCATTGAGATTTGTGTGGGGGTCTGTGTACGCGCACCTTGGTGTCAGGCTGATGAAAGAGGGAAGTGATTAAACCTTACAGAAAATTGAGATTAAATGTGCTGCAAGAGGTCGCTGCTAGGATGTTCTCATTTTGGGCAGAAAAACAGCTTAATGAACTGCAGGGAGAGAGAAAAAACAGAGGGGGAGCTGGAGAGGATTTTGCCAAACTCAGTGCCGCTGGAAACTTTCCTTTGGCGTTTTGTTTAGAGTAGCCTTTCTCAACCTTGGTCACTTTTAAGATGTCTGGACTTCAACTCCCAGAATTCCCCAGCCAGCATTAAGTTGCTAAGGGAATCCACCCATCTTAAAGTTGCTAAGATTAAAAAAATACCTTTGTATCTTTTATTGTTATCCAAGGTTCAAGGACCCACGATGCTTCACAACATCACATCATATCCCCTGCCGCTCTGATTCTTAGAAGCTCTTGTCTGTCTTGATGTGATAGTATTAAGCCAACTTCTCTTCTGTCTGTCTCGTTTTGTATAATTTCTGACAAAAGCATGGCTGGTTGGGGAATTCTAGGAGCTGAAGTCCACAAGTCTTTAAAAAGGTTGCCAAGGTTGTGCAATCTTGCACCAGTCTTCTCCAGCAGCCTAGATCAGGGGTCGCCAGCCTTTTGGACCTCAGGGATCACCAAACTCATCATTTTAAGTCCCGCGGACTACTAATATGAATTTTGACTGACGGTGGCTTGCTGACGTTGGCAGGAAAGTGGGTCCCATATCCCAGAGCTGCAGGAGTCACAGGACTGACCCTTTGGTCATCCTGGAGCAGCTGCTCCTCCACCCGGGTGCACCGGCCTGCCATGGACTGGAGGAGAATGGCCGAGAAATCAGAGAATGGCCGAGTTTACACCCCGCACGCTAAACCACACATGCAATATATATATATATATATATTTTAGTTTTAGTATCTGGGGAAGATGTGCATTTAAACCAGACGGCTGTTGGAAGGTTGTTATATGGTTGTTACATTTTACGGTGTAAACCATCCAGGCTGGAGAGCATACAAATAGTTGAAATAAGTAAGCCATAACTAGGAGTTGTTGCTGTTTTAATCATACTATGCGAAGTTAACAATGATCATGTTGTACTTGTAGCTTAATATGCATGGCAGGCTTTAATGCTTTATTCAAACATCCCGGTTAAAATAGATTTCCTTAGGGCATTGCATAAACTTAACATGTGTGTAAACTAAACTCTGTGTCTACTTATTGGCTGGGTTTGCATAACTAATGATAGCTTGAGCGGAGCGAACACTGAGCATTAAGCTAAGTTAATTCTGTGTGGCTTGGCATCTTCTTCAAAGCCAGCCTGCTTAGTTGGTTTCTCAAAAAATCTTGCGCAACAATACCCCTCAAACAGGTTAATTCAGTAAGCAAGGGAGGCATGTTCTTGTGTATTCCTAACCACCACAACATGAGGTGCACAGCTAATCACAAATTTCTTATCTCCCCTTGTTGAAACAGATAAAAGTGAGGTGTAGAATGTAAGGTTGGAAGATTATCAAACCCAACACGCTGCCGACTGCCAGAATCTTTCTCGCATTAAATTATTTAAAACAAAGAAAACAAAACTAGCAACAAGTTATTTCCGTGTTGAATCACCCAACTAGGCCCAGAACGTCCCACACTGAGTGGCGACATCTCCCTACTTCTGTAAGTCTACTTAGTTCTAGCTTTCAGATAGTATTGTAGCTGTAATTCTCATTCTTTCTAACTTTTTTACTGTTTGTAAGCCGCCCAGAATTGCCTTAGCGGTAACAGGGGAAGCAGGTAAATAGAATCATAGAATGCAAAGATTGAAAGCTACCTTGGAGATTGATATGCTGCCTATCTCACTCTGAAAAGCATAAGGTAAGGACATAAGCTACTCCACATAATGGTAGTTAATGTGATTCTTTAATTGTGTTCATGGCTGCAAATAGTTAAGTTTTTGTTAAATTCTTGTTGGTTTTTATTTCTATAAACTAACTAGAGTCACTTCAGGTAATCGTTGGCCTTATGAAATGTCTGCGTAAGCAGGTAGACAGACAGACATTGGTCTGACTCCCAGATCTGCCTCCAATGATAAGAAGAGATCAGATCAGATATCAGAAGAGACACGTGAATTTTTGAGGGAGCTATGATTACACAAACACACACTGGCATAGTTTGCTTAAGTGTGTTTTACCCAAGGCACCATCTATTAGGTCACACAGCCAACGAAACTATAAAGCTACAGCTGAGAAACCAGAATGGCCGAGTTTACACCCCGCACGCTAAACCACAAACAAGCCAGGCCCAACTGTGGTTTAGCATGTTGGGCAAACCTGACCAATAGACTAGCAAGCAAGACTAGCGAGCGAACCTTACCGACAGACTAGGAAGCACATGCAAGTTTTTCCAAATCAACAATGAGAACTATAAAGCTACATTTCGTTGTTAGGTTGACTGGCCCCTGTTGCCTGTGAAAACGAGGGTAATAAGAATCCCATAATTTAGAAGTCAGAAACTTTCTCCGCTGCGGGGACCATTGGCCATCAGAGCTCTCTAAACCCCCATTGTGTCTTCTTGAAAGCAATCTAATGGGTTGGAGAGAGGCTGGAGCTGACATGATGCCAGCCTTCTCTCCAAGCCCCCAGAAACCCTCCATTTTCGGAGATAAAAGAAGTCATTAGCAAGGCACAAAAGGGCATCACAATTATGTCAATGTGCCTCTCCTTTGAAATGAATGGAATAACCTTTTATATAATCCCATTAGCATTTTCAGGGGGAAATGGTGGCATTTGAGCAGATAGTTAAAAGAATGCTGCTTCTTGTCTTGGCAGAAAGGCCAAAAGTATTATCTGATTTACTATCTCAGAATTGATATTCAACAATGTAGGGGAGCCTGGGGTGAACAGGGAGTCAGCTCCAATCTACCAAGAGGTTGAGGGGGGGGGGGTTTATTTTTTGCAAAGTATCCTAGCTGCACATCTTGCATTTTCTCAGCAAGGGAAAAGTTTTGAAAAGACATTGTAAAACTAATGTGACTATTGCCGTTATTATACAATGATGGTTTGATTATGAGCCGTCAAATCATTTTCTGCTTCTGTCGTAAGTGTCTCTTTTTTTCTTCTTCTTCGGCTACTGGGTTTTTTTATTTAATTTACTTAAGATGTTTTGGAGGACTGTAGTTGGTTTGTGTGTTACTTAGTTGGGTAATAAAATGTGTGCAAGCTTACAACCAAGCTCAGAGAGCACCAATCCAACCCTAAACTACAATTATCCTGTTATAACTTTGCTTTGGTGGCATATGGTACTTTCCTTGCTATTTGTTTTGGATTGATATCTCTGGACTACATTTACATTCTGGATCTTGGATCTGGATTTCTGATTTCATTTTTCTTATGAAACGTTTTGTTATCTTGTTCTGTTCCATCTAATCCTTGGCATGCCTAACCTGGCTTGCTCAGGCAGGCATGAAGGAAGCCATTGACCTCATTCAAGCACAGATCACAACCGATAAGCATTTGGCCACACCCTGCAGGAGATTAAGATATCCATTTCTCCCCTTAGTACCCCACCCCACCCAAATAGATCCTGGGCCCCATCCCCAACGCCTCTTGAGAGTCCACTCTTTGACATGATGTGTCACAGGAGTCACTGCAAATGAGCTAGGAGGCAATATAAAATTTCTTAAATAAATAAATAACATCCGTTTCAAACAAAGTATTTCTGCAACTGTACCGTTCATAAGTGAATCAAGCATTAGTATCTACAATAAACTCTCTGTATTGGACAGAATGAAAAACAGAAAGAGAAAGAGAGGTGTGTTATGACACACAAAAAAAAGATCTTTACTATGAGTTCTTGGCATAATTGAAGATCTTACTAAAACAGAAGCACCAAAAGAAATCACGAGAGCACATAAGATTTTAATTGCAAGATGCTAGCTGCGTACCCTCCACCTGTCTGGAATTTCAGGAAGCTTCTTGGCACAATTTGGAGCTGATAATTGAAATATTATCTACGATAGCTTATGCAAATAAATCAGAGAATTAGAACTGCTCAGAATAATTTAGCCTCTGCTTTCCTTACAGACTAGCTCATATCAAACATCTCAAAGCAATTCACAAGACTAAAATCCAATATAAATATCCAGTAATGATGAAAGTAAACCATACCCCATCTCACAACGAGATAATTGAGCAGCTGGGGAGGCAGCCGGCTTCTAAGATGACTAAGACAGACTCATGCCATGGTGGCATCAGGAAGAACCATTGGGGCCAAGGTGATTATGGTCCCCACCTTTATAAAAGTGCAACCAGGTTCAACGTGACACTCATCACTTTACAATGTTCCTGAGGTCAAACAAAGCATCAGTGAGTGCTAGGACTGTTGGAAAGTTGGCATTGTGACCACCATCCATCTTTACACGTTCTGCAGCTTGTGTGGCTCTCCACCTTCTGGAGCGAACACCAAAGGTGCTGGACTACAAAACCCAGCGCTTTCCACAGCACCAGGGGCTTGCTGGCAGTACAGTTCCTTACCATAGCACATGGGTCTCTCGGGAGATTTTTCCAAGACCTTCTCGGTTATCCATTCAGGGCCAAGTTGAGTTGAGTTCAGGGAGGAGGAAAGGATGCTCCCTTGAACCCTGGATGGACTGGAAAAGGGTGCTTGAACTTCAGGGACTATGCTGGGTGCAGAGAGGGTGGATGAAGCTGCTCTGCAGGACACCTATGTTTCGCTGGGTGCACGGCCAGAGTCTATGCCGTGCTTGCCATGCCCTGGCTACAATAATATGACTTCCCTGCAATAACGGGCCATGCCTGCAACGCCAGGCCATACCTGCAATAACATACCATACCTGCCAGGGCAGCCATGCCATGCCATGCCTGCAATAACATACCAGGCCATACCTGCCATACCCTGCCAATCAAGGCCAAGCCATGCCTTCAATAACATAACATACCTGCCATGCCATGTTAGTCGGGGCCACGCCATACCAGCAAAAACATACCATGCCATACCAGCCATATCTGCCATGCCATGCCAGTCAGGGCTGTGCCATGCCAGCAATAACATACCAGGCCATACCTGCCATGCCAGCAATAACATACCAGGCCAAACTTGCCAGGCCATGCCAGTCAGGGCCATGCCATGCCTTCAGTACCATACCCTACCA